>JBAMJV010008130.1:0-49026 GCA_037951105.1 Echinarachnius parma
CCTTGACTCGCAAAGATGTCATTCATGTCATTCATTTCATTCATTGCATTCATTTCATTCATTCCATTAGTTTTTCGAATTTCCCTTTCGTTAAAAAGATATTTACGATTGAAGTGTTTACATTTTAACTATCCACTGGGTAGTCATAACCGTGTACGAAGTCAGTTCAATGAGTTAGCGAATATCACTTTACATTTTCGCTCATTACTCGGCCATAACATTCATTAAACGTGAACTTGTCACACAATACCTTTATTAGTGTACATATCACAACACAAAAACCCACATTTTTTTTTAAATCAACCATTCCTTACTTCTTACACATGCCAACAAAGTTACTAGATATGGAATACATGACTTTTATCTTATGATACAAATTCACATAATTGTTCAAATGATTTCTTAGACTAATGTCGTAACAACTGGCATCTGGGTTATCTGCCCTGGCTTCAAAGAACTGTTACAATGCGAGTTCCAGAAGCTGCCTAAGAAGCAGTTCAATTCTGTCGTCAAAGACATCAATAGGCATTTACAAACGGAACTGGAGCGAAAGAGAGACGAGGTGTCGCGAGGGGAGTCACTTTATGTCGTACGACCTGCTACTCGGACCGCCAGTCGAGAGCAACTGCATTCCCAAGAGGTAAGACCGCGGTTAACTTCAACTCTTTTATAGGGTAGTCGCACTGCAGCGTATATCCTTCCGTTCCCTATCCGACCAAAATGTGGCGAAAAGGTAAGTATTAAGCAACATTTGGAGTTCCATCCGTGACTCCGTGTCATATCCGACCAAAAAGTATGCACCCAGCATCCGTCTAGTTCCCTTCCGTGCGCTTCTTCCAGTCATTAAGTTGCGATCAGTTTCACGTTAGTGTGTTTCGATGTCTGCTCGTTTCACACGAAACGGAGCCGAAACTGGTATCCTACTAGTCCATTCCAAACTTGGTCCGCATCATTCCGTTTCCTGCCAGTATTCTGCTTAGTACCTTCCGGATGTCAAACGGATATGAAACGGAAAGATCAACGCTGTAGTGGGACTAGGCGCGTGTATATCGTACGAGGCGGGGACTATAGGGGGCTGCCCCAACAACCCCGAGAGTTCTCACCAATCTATATTCGGACACAAAACACTGCTTATTCCGGTGAAAAAAATAAACTCTTTCGGGGCAAAATCATCTGATATGTGGCAAAATAAAAGAATTTGATTTGAACTTCAATTTCGCTGGAGTGTCGTTGTTGATTGGTTCGAGCCTTCGTCTTTCAATACGAAGGTCGTGGGTTCGGTGGGTTGGTTAAGGCGGACAGGGTGATTTATATTACTACAACATTTATCAGCCACCTGACAAATTTTACTAAAGATATTCCACAGGGAACGAGTCCTTGGTGATCCATATTATCGTCTGTATGAGAACTGTAATATAAACTAGGCAGTGCAATACAAACAACAAACTCTTGCGCAACAAAGAAATGCATACTTAGGGCTAATAGTCAATGATAGTGCGGCTAGCTTTATAGGTGACTCGGCCGTGAAACGTCGAAACGCTATAATTCTTATTTTGTTATAATTTTTAAATAAATTTTCTTATTATAGTGCTTTAGTAAAAAAAATTGGTTCAACCCTCGAAGACACCAGAAACATTGGTTGGTATTCTACTAAATCTATCTACTTAGGCTAGACTAACAAATTTCCAGTAACCAGTTAAACCAGTTCAAAATGGAATTTAATAATCACATTGATCGTTCTCATGCACCACTTCTGATTGTTTCTTGTCATTAGACATCCAGACAATGGGATGCTTGACATTCCAATGACATGGTTGAACATGTCTCCAGTATTACACTTTCCTTTTAGTCGGAAGACATTATTACTGGTGACTTGTTAACAAATTTCACTGGAATGCACGTCTCAGGAGAAACAATATGGTTTATCTCTGATGGGGCATGACAACAATCAATGTGCTAGTCAAATTCCACTGGGGTGGAATGAAATTACTAGTTAGTGGTATTTTATGTCCATCCAGTCTAGGTTGATAAATTTAGAAGAATACCATCCATTGAGCGTATGTGCGCCCACTCTTTCTTTCCATAACCCCCCCCCCCCCCCCCCCACCACACACACACACCTCTGCTCACACAATCTCAACAATTTGTGGTTATCTCTCTTCAATCTTTAATTATATTATTTTTAATAATGTACACACTTAATTTTAAAATGCTCTTATTTCTATTGAACAATTCTCGTCCATTTAATATGTTTTCCACTGTTTTTTTGATGAATCCATTTATAACAATACATTCCCATGGCTTTTCTCTTTTATAATTAATGAAAATGATACATTGAATTAGCGTACTTTCTGCATTTTGTGCATTATGTGTTCACGATTTATAATTTTTGTTTGGCTGATAGTTTGTTGAAAATAATTATGCAAATATAATCATCTAATCATTCTCGAACATTCTTCACCCTCCTCTTTCTACGTCTCATGCAGTTATCACGGAAAAGAGGACGGTTCAAGCGTACGGATAGCTCGGTAGGGGACAGTGCATCGAGCATATCACGCGACATCGCAAATTCGACAACACTTAGTCAGAAAGAAAAGGAACTGCTGCAGATCACTATCCTTGCCGACATCGTGTACGCAGATCCATCGTCACAGGAATCGTCACCGTCATCGTCACTCGTTCAACCAACCGTTACGGTAATGGTTGTTGATTTTGTTCACCGTCTGACCGTTTCGAATTGGTAGGGGTGGGGGCCTAGAGGAGGGGCAAGGGTTCCAACGAGCATAACGATGGCAGACTTGTTGGCAGTGGCGTAGCAAAGGGTGGGGGAGGGGGGGGGGGGAGCGGGCACGCGCACTTCCAAAAATGTGATAACGACATTAAATAACATAAGGGGGAAATTCTTTACAGAATAAAGTAATACAAAGAATAAGTCCCCTGTAATAACTCGATTGCCCCCCCCCCCCCAAAAAAAAATAAAAAATAAATAAAAACAACAACAACAAACTAATAACCATCTCCGTCAAAGATTACAATATTTTGTTTGTTTACATTTCCACAGGAGGAAAGTGAGGAAAGTGATGAATATTCTGGGGAGGATTCAGGAACATTGAAGTAGTCATTCCTTGGTGAACCCAGTTCAATTTCCGACATACCGTCGACAGTCTTGTAAGCGCCTGGTGCATGTTGTGCCGAAATAATGAGCTGCAACCGAACGCTATAACAATATGTGATTCTGCGTGCCTCGCCGTGGCCCTATACATGGGCAAACTCTCCGTCCCTCGGATAGGATGTTGTATGGGCCCGTTCAAAGAGACTCGTTTCCTCAAATTTCCCTTCACATATATCGGATTCTGAACTCCAACTCCAATTTACAGTAGTACGAAATCAACATGATGTCTCATTAACTGACTACTTGAATATCGCTCTAGACCGACAACTACCGAATCAAAATTGCTGATCTTTGTATAATCTGTCTTGGTAAAAGATTCCATATCTAGTGAAATCAGTCACTTTTTCCCATAACGGTGCAGCTGAATATGAGCTTTCCTGTTCCGTCTCTTTCATATCCAGTATTTAATGTATTATTATAGTAAATAGAAATTGATTACTTGTTTTTTTTTGTATTCCTACTCTCTTATTTCTTTAGCATTTGTTGTATTGTATTTCATGTACTCTTTTTTATGACGGAAAAGAAAACGTCAAACAAACAGTAATAACGATGATGATGACACTAATGATAATGATGATGTAAAGCTTTTAATTTTGATTTATATAAGTTAATGCTATTGATGATTTAGCACTTGTATGTATTTGTATGATATTTGGTACGTTTCCTTTGAATTTGTATGTTATTTTCAATGTGTCATACTTTGTAAATGCAGTTGCAATTTAGTCTTCTCAACTGCAATGGTTGAATTAAATACCTTGAATTGTTGATGATGATGATGATAATGATGATGATGATGATGATGAAGATGAAGATTATGATAATTATATCAAATATTTGAATGGCATACTTTAACATTCTTAAAGGGATATCACAGTTTTAGTTTAATTACATTTTAGTAACTAAAACTGTTAAGGTACCATTAAAATAAACCGTTATAATTCAATGATACTTATATGGTAGATAATATATAAACGGCTCAGTTACGGGGCTGTTTTTATTACCAAAAACAGCCGTTAAAGGGATAGTTGAGTTTTGGTAAAGAGAATGCAGTTTTGGTCCAACTGAATTTTAGTAACTAAAACCTACACCATTACATTACAAACTAATAGTTATAACTCCACCATGCTTGAAAGGAATACAAAATTACAAATGACTAAGTAAAAAGCCTTTTATCATTCAAAAAGAGCCGTTTAAATTCAAGAGGGCGCTCTCTGAAAACTCATCGGTTTCAACCATTTAAACAAAAGTATTGCGCATGTGATGTTTTGTTAAAATAGTGATTAGATAGAGAGATAATCAACAACTATTTAAAAACCTCTTTTGTAAATTTTTGAAAAGAGGAAGCATTTTTTACATTTTTTTAACGGCTGGTTCAAAATTATTGAATACTTGTGTGGCCCCACAATTATTACAAATTACTATGTTTATGGATATTTCAGCCATTTCTGAACCGATTCTGATCAAATAAAGTTTATTCTGTCACTGAAATATTATGCTCTTTCAAATTTTACACTCACTTTTTCATTATCTCACACAAAATTATTTTGTTTAGCGCCCTCTATACCAAAAACTCAACTATCCCTTTAAAAGAAGAGGGTGCCCTCACTGGTCATCGCATAATTAAAACAAAAAATTGAAAAATTTGAATGCGATGTTTGTTTAAAATGGGTATTATAAGAGATTATCAAACACAATAATAGAACCATGTGGGTATATTTAAAAAAGTGTAGGATTTATGAACATTTTCTTAAATTATTGAATAAAAGTTGGTCCCGAATATTGATTCCAATCGGATATAATTATTCATTGATATTCCATCTGTTTTTAACCCAATTTTATTCAAAAAAATAATTTTTGAAGCGCCCTCTTAGCCTAAAATTGACAAAAAATCCATGGATGACATAGTTCAGAGAGTGGTTGACAACATCATTGATAACCGAACAGATGATCTGATCGATGCTATGAAAGGGGTGCTGAGGGATGCAGTGAGAGAGGAGATGACTTCATTTGTTGAAAGATTGGAGGAGGAGGAAGGGAAAGTTCTCCAGCTACAAGTGGAGAATGACAAGAAGGAGAAAGAAATCTCAAAGCTAAAGAAAGAAGCGGAGAAACAAGATGGCGTCGTACAAAACCTACTTCTCATGCAAAACCAGCAGGAGCAGTATACACGGAGAAACTGCCTGAAGTTTTACGGGGTGGAGGAGGAGAAAGGAGAAGACACAGATGAAAAGATTCGCTCTATTTGCTCTGAATACCTCGGAGTACCCATATAATCTTCAGAGATCGACAGATCACACAGGATCAACGTTCCAGCAAAGTCTAACGACGGAGACAATGCATCGGCTCAGCGAACAAAGCGAAGCCCACGACCACGACCGATAATCGCGAAGTTCGTGTTGTATCGCACGAGAAATGCCATCATTGTCAAACGAAAGCTACTGAAGCAACACAATGAAGGGCGATTTCAGAAGACCTCACTAAGTACAATCGCGAGCTCCTGAATGAGGCACTGAAGCATCACAAGGTCCAGACTGCCTGGTCAATAGATGGCCGGATAATCGCCTTGCTGAAAACAACGTCAGAAACTGGTATGAAAAAGCTTTTGCACAGTAAAGACGAATTAAAACTCGTATAGCACCGTATAACGGGAACTCTCCAAACTGTTTCAGACGAACAAAGTAATACAATTAACATTTTGCATTACACTGGGGGAGAACCAAATCACCCTTTTTAGACCGAAGACTTTAGCCAGTATATTAGACACGCATTCATATTTTTATTTTGCATATCACGGAAAATACTGCTTTAAATATTTTCTGTTGTTAATAACCCACTTGCTCTGCATTAATCTCAGTTTTTCACACTCTTAAATTCCACCTCACATTCCTACGCTTTATAGACAAATATATAACTTCCATGTTGTATTCCATGCACGGGTACATTCCCCCTAACTTATTACTTTATTGTTCGTAAGCATTTTGATTTCCTTTTTTGAAATATAATTTGATTTACATTTTTGTAGTACAATTGATACATCTTTGTTTGACTTGTGTATCTATTTTGACTACTGCGTATACATTTGCAGTTTGAATTCGTTATGAATTTTTCCTTTTTCCGATTTGTAATTGTATCTTCATGTTATTGTCAGTCTTATAGTTCTTTGCATGGTTTTGTTGTTGCTGATTGTGATGCCTATTTTGGTATCTTTGCTTTCATGATCTCTTTAATATCCGATCGATTATATAGTCTATATATTACGGTAAATAAATTATCTGATTCGATAATATGGAACAGAACATAAAATATTATACTAATGAAGACTTTGCAAATGGAATTTCGAATTTTCTGAACAAGAATTGTTATCTATACTGAACTTGAATTGTAGAAGCTTAAGTAAGAAATTTGAATCCTTGTGTATGTATTTGAGTACTTTTACACATACTTTCTCGATAATTGCACTTAGTGAAACCTGGTTGAATGATAAATCCTAATTCGATATGTTTCAATTACCCAATTATACGTTTATAACTTTAAACAGACAGTGTGAACGTGGTGGTGGGGTAGCCTTTTATATACACGATTCCCTAACAATTGTAGAACGCAGTGATTTAAATATATGTGAAGATTATTGTGAAGCTTTGTTTATTCAAATTAATAATAAAATAATAGGCAACTTTTACAGACCACCTGGTCAACCAGTTCATGATTTGTATGTAAAATACGAACAGCTGTTATTAAAAATTCCAATTTCTTTCCAAATGTATATAATGGGAGATTTTAATATAAATTTAATGATGTCTGATTCTGATGCAATAACGAGTGACTTTCTTCAATTACAATTATCTTTCTCACTCTCGCCACTTATATCTAGCCCCACCCGTGTAACTAGAAATACTAAGACTTTGATCGACCAAATTTTTACTAATGATTTTTATCACAATATTTGTTCTGCTGTATGTGTATGTGATATAAGTGATCATTTACGATATTTGCAGTATTTAACAATTTTCAGAGGAAACCTATCGATAAAGAATTCATTCGTCGTAATATTAATGAACGTAATATATGTCAGTTTGGTTATTTTTTGCAGAATTACAATTGGAATATAGACGACCAGGATCCTAATGAAATGTTTAATGATTTTTATAAGAAGTTTATGTACATGTAAAATTTATGTTTCCCTGTGATTAAGACTAAGGTGAAATGTAAAAAAGTCAATAAACCTTGGTTCACAAGAGATATTAAAAAAATATGGGCAATTCCACGAAAAATGTCACCCAAGGATGGAAAAATGAAACTCATGGGACAGCCTTGTTAACTACTGGATAGTAATGAGGAAGGACCATATTTTGATGACTAAAGGAAAAAAGTTTGAAATTCAATGCAGAATATTTTTTTTTTGGCCATTGAAGTTGGGACAAAAACTGTATGTATTACCCCCAAAAATGATGAAATTTGCATCTGTTGTTTGTGAAATAAAATTTAAAAATATGGATCACTTCAGAACAATAATTCTACTTATAATGTCTTGTTTATGCTTTGTTTTAACATCATAGAAAAGGAAATTGTGTAAAAATCTTTACTTTTTGAAAACTGTTATTGGATAAAATCTTGATTCTTACAACATTGATGTGTAATGTCCGTGACGTTTTAGATATAAAAGTTTTTGTAGAAGCAGAAGTCATAATTCAATTTAATTCAAAATTCATTTGCAAAGCTAGAATGTTATATCATAAAGTATATCAAGAGCATTTACTAAAATATTTGATGGCTTGTCCAAAATGGCGTCACGGACATTACGTCACGGCTGCGTCACGGACATTACATACACAGTGAAAAGTATAAAAAAGCAGAGCAAAAAAATATCGAGCATTATTTTCTTATGTAAATGTCTTACTTTAGCCAAGAAATAAGATAATCCCAAGTAACAAGGGGACTACTACCTTCCTGGTTCAAGTTTTAATAAATTGTATCGTTAATCAGATAGTGAACTTTGAGTCAGTACTCTGAACTATTTATAAAACTAAATTCCTTGCTTAATTTGAACATGCATGTCTCAATAATCAATAAAGACTTGACTATAACTTACTGGGAGGAGAAAGAGATGGTTAAATCTCATAGTATCTTATAGTATGATCAAATTGCAAAAATTATACTCTTAGTCCATGATTTTCCATGTGTTATGCCCATGATGTACACAACTTTTTTTAGATTTTACCATTTTTTGGCACAAAACCGCATTGTACCTCATTAAAAATGTATAATATTTTGTTTAATAGTTGAACATTTGGTTTACTGCACATTCTGTTGAAAAATTTCAAATTTTACAATAATTTGTAAAAAATTATTAATATTTTAAAAATAATTGTTTGCTAATTGAAAAAAAAATTGAAATATAATTTTTGTTCTCAAAACTGTTTGATTACATATCAAATGTACAATTAAAAAAGTGTCATGCACAATGGAGCATTTTTTGCGGGTTATTTCTGAGTTTAGAAAAAGTGGACAAAAGTGTAATGTCCGTGACGCTGAAAATGTAATGTCCGTGACGCAACGTTTTGTTGTCTAGATCACATATGCCTGGCCCGTTTCCCCCAAAACAACTTGGATTCAATTCATCATTGCCTTGTCTATAATTAAATACCTAAATCACCTTTGTGAGGTCTCAGAACCCACAGACTTTTGCAAAGATGTATATGGATGCAAAAAGTCATGTCCAAAAGATGTAATGTCCGTGACGGTGCACATTTCGCAGAATTACTCAGTAACGAATTGGATAAATGTTCTGAAACTTTTTTTGCATACTTAACTAGGATATTGTTTTGTAATCAAAATAAAAGTTAGACATTAGTTAGAGGTATGAATTAGTAGTGGCATTGGAAAGTCATGAAAATTCTCTGATTCGTAATGTCCGTGACGCTGGAGTTGCCCATATGTAAAAAGAAAGCTGCGCTTTATAAGAAATTTGTTAAAAATCACTCTGAATATAATGAGAAGAAATATTAAAAAATTCGTAATCATTGCACAAAAATTATTCGTGAGAATTTTTTTTTAATTTTATTGTACAATGTTTCAGGAAACTCTAAAGCACTGTGGAAAGAAATTAACTTGATTTTGAATAAGAATAACAACCATAAAATGACTGGCATGGGAAAAATTGTAGTGAATGGAATAGAAATTAATAATGAACATGAAATAGCTAATGAGTTTAATAATTATTTTGTTAATATAGGCCCTAATCTTACTAACGCCTTAGTAAGTGATGACCCTGACAAATCATTTATATCGTATCTTTCTGATCCATGTCCAGATACTTTTTATTTACCTCCTTTTATGGAAAAGGAAATTATATCAATAATTCAAAAACTAAAAGGGAAAATAAGTCCGGAATATGATGATATTAATATGATTGCTCCGTTTATAAGTAAACCTTTGTCACAAATATTTAATAAATCATTTGAAACAGGAATTATTCCAGACTGTTTGAAAATAGCGAAAGTTGTACCTATATATAAATTGTCAAAAAGACAATATAAGTAATTATCGACCAATATCTGTATTAACTGTTTTTTCGAAAATAATTGAAAAATGTATATATGTACGAATGTTTGAATTTATTACTACGCATAACTTATTGAATAAAGACCAATATGGATTTAGGGAAGGATTATCAACCACATTAGCTGTCACGGTAGTGGTTAAAAAAATAATAGATTCTTTAGAAAACAAACAGTCAGCAGTGGGGGTATTCTTAGATTTGTCTAAAGCATTCGACACCTTAGATCATTCTATTCTTTTGTATAAGTTGAGATATTATGGTTTCCGGGGAATATCAGAGAAGCTCATAGAAAATTATTTGATGAATCGCACTCAATATGTTGTAATTAATTCCCATAAATCAGAAAATAATACTATTAAGGTTCGATACTGGGTCCACTATTATTCATATTATATATTAATGACATTAAGTCGGCATCAAGTATTCTTAAGTTTATTCAATTTGCAGATGACACTAGTTTATTTTTTTCGCATAATGATGTATCGTATATTTTCTCTGTACTAAATCAAGAATTAGGTAACGTCCATACATTTTAAAAATGTAATAAGCTTGTTCTCAACTTAACAAAGTCTAACTATATTGCATTCAGTAACTCTAAAGGTATTGATTTGCAGAATTAATTTTTACGAATAGATACTTATGAGTTAGAGCGTGTTGACCACACAAAGTTTCTTGGTATTAATATAGATGAGTCTTTAACGTGGAAATATCATATAATCAAAATATGCAACAAGTTAGCTCGTATAGTAGGTATTATTTATAGATTGAAGGACACACTACCTGAAAATATTTTAATGAATATTTATAATACTTTATTTCTACCACATATTTCTTATGGTAATATTATTTGGGCAAATTGTGCCAAGGTATATAGCAATCGCATCTATGTTTTGCAAAAAAAGGTTATTAGGACGATTACTCATTCACAGTTTATGTCACATTCCCCTCCACTATTTGCTAAATGTAATACTTTGACAGTGTACGATACTCATAACCTGCAAACATGTGTATTTATGTGTAAGCAAAAATTATTACCAACTCATTGTGTACAAGAATTCCCTTTAAATGCAAATATCCATTCACATTCTACTCGTAGTCATGACGATTTTCATATTCCTAAAGTTCGAACCTCCTTAGCGCAAAGCAATTTGATTTATAATGGTCCTATTACATGGAATAAATTACCTTGCAACTTAAAATCATGTAATTCATTGAACCAATTTAAGCGAAACATGAAACAATACTTAATTTTGAATTATACACCGTAATATCTATTTAAACCTTTTCGAACAGAATGATCATGCATTATGTAATATAATATTTTGTATAGGCATGTTTGTTGTTGATGTTGATGTTGATGTTTTTTTAGGGCTTCCTTTATTCTTATAAATATTTATATTTCATATTATGTTTAGGTATCGGCATTTTATAAGTCAATGACTTCCTGCCACGATACCTTCCATACGCTAGATAAAAATACACTCATACTTATTTTCTTCTATGTCTTACTTAATGTTATCTCTTCTACATGTTTTTTTTGCTTATTTGTCATTTTAATGCAATGAGTATACTTTGTATTTGTTGTTTTTTTTATCTGCATATGACAAATAAATTGAAACTTGAAACTTGAAAATGAACTATTCTTTAACAACTTACCGATGATGATGTTGTAAAACTATCTCTAAATGGGGTATTCTCTGTTTTTATTATTACCAATATAACATATTCTCATCGTCGGTATAACGTGGAAACCGAGATTGATTGTTATTTATTTATTTATTTATTTATTTTTGTTTGGGGGGGGGGGGGGGGGCGGGGGGTGGTTTGTGGTGATAGTTACAATACCGGATTTGTACAATGATTGATGTGTATATACTTCATGTTATTCCCTTATTTGCATATAATGTAGGCCATACAGTTTTGTTATCATTACACAAGTGAAGATCCACATCAGGTGCATTTTACAACATATCTTAATCATTTGTATAATCTATGCAGCTTCTCTATGCCACCTACTAGCTAGCTTTGTAAAAGTTCATAATGGTTGTTGTTCACGTTTGTTTCATTGATTTAAATGCAGAAATCAAACATGCCTAATATAGGTTTTCCCGCTCAATTTCGCGATTGTGTCATTCAAATTGATAATAGGAGCAAACGAATTCGCGCGATTTAAATAGTCGTTCAAAATCACGTCGGAGCAAGTGAATTTGCACAAAGTGCATACCTTTTCATCAATGGTCATTCAAATTGGCACGTACTTCTGCGCTGGCGCCTCTTCGGTCATTCGAATTCGCGAAAGGACATGACGTATTAATTTGTATTCACCAAGTTGGCAATTGGCTGCACATTCGCGAATTCGAGTGCCCATAAATGAACTCCTGTGTCTATTCACGAAATCGTATGCGTATGCATGAATTTGCTTGCACTTGTTCGGAATTTGAAAGACCGATACCAACGATTACGCGGTAATGAGTGAATTTGAATGACCCTTAATGAATTCGATTGAAAAAATGTAAAATTGTAAAATTGAGCGGAAAACCTATAAGTATGAAATACATGTATGTACATTGTATTGTTATTATTATTATTATCTCTAATAAACTCAACTTGATTTCTACTATTTCAAATAAAATTATCGTTAGTGTTATTATTTCAATAAACAAATTAAAGGCTGTTATTATTGCGATAGTGGAGTTTTGGTTTATAGGGCGCTTCAATTAAAAATTCACTTGTGAGGTAATAGCACAAGAAAAAGAAAAGTTTATTTGATCAAAATCGGTTCAGAAACATCAGAAATATCATTATATATCCGATCAGAATAAATGTGGGACCCACATTGATTTGAAAATTTAAGAAAAATACTTACATAATACCTAAACTTTTTCGAAATCTCCTAACTTAGCCATTTGTAAGTTTTGTTCTGCCTTCCGGGCATAATTATTAGTTGTAATGATATGGTAAAAGGTTTTGTAACTAAAATTCAGTTCGACCAGAACTGTACTCAAGCTGTGCCCGTGGGTGCCTCTACTGCCAGCATTTGAGTGGATCATGCCTTTGGATAATCCATGTCTACAAGTATTAGTTTGTATGTTGCTGTACATAATGTATTCCCCACGCCCCTCCCCCACCCCAAACACCAATAATTAGTGTGCCCGGACTTTTTCGAGTTGTCTATTTGATTTAATGTACCTTTGTATTGCTTTGCTCGTATTTTGGTTATTATAATTGGTATGTAAAAGCGAACCCCTAAATTGTTCTGACTTTGTAAGCCTTGACCCATATCCATGTGGAAAACAAATGCACTGATAGGTTGTCTGCTTTCAATATGAACAATAAACCATTAATTTGGAGTAGAGTATGGCTCAGTGACAAAATAGCGTAACGATTATCTGAATTGACTAAGTGCCCTTTCACACACAAGCCAACTCGTGATTGCAATCATGTTTACAATCACGGTGATTATGTTCCATTGCTTTCACCCGAGGAAAAAGACTTCATGCAGACTGTGATTACAATCGCGATTCTGGAGACATGTTTCTCTATACCTGTCAATCAGTACTACACTGCATTCACTGCACTCGAAGCGAAGAGCGCCCGGTTTATCGGCGGACTGTGCATGTAAGGTTACGTAAGCTCCGCCTCCCAAATCGTGTTTTGGAGGTCAAGCCGTTCACACTAGAGATTCGGTCAGTGAGTTGAGTGAATCATGATTAGAAAACACCTCCGGACCATGATTTGAGATTCGTGATTCTAGTCTGCTTTCACACGGTAATAGAATACCGTGATTGGAGTGAAGAATGATTCCAATCGTATTTGCAATCACGACTTGGCCATCGTGTGAAACCCCTCCAAGTCTTCGACTTCGACTTTGAACTCTTTGAGCAATTTGAACCATCAATATGATGCACAAAAGTACATCTATCTGGCCCGTAGCCAGGATTTTCCTAGGGGGTGCGTAATTTACATAAACGGGACATAAACTGATCGTGGCCGATGAAGACCGATGGTTGTGTTGTGTAAGAGGGGGGGCGTGATCGCACTCAAAACCGATTGTGGCCGAGACCAAGACCACTGGTTGTGTTGTGTGGGCAGTGGCGTAGACAGGTTCTTACACCTGGGGGGGATGAATTTTTACGAAGTCGAGACCAAGTACTTTCACAATTTTCGAGCCCCGAGACCAAGTACCTTCAAAGTTGAAAACCCCTCTCAGTGGGGGGGGGGGGGGGGAGGGGGGGGGGGTTCCGTAAACAATTTTCGAAGCCGAGACCAAGTACTTTCAAAATTTTCGAGACCGCAACCAGGTTCCTTCGAAGTTGAAAACCCCTCTCAGTGGGGGGGGGGGGGGGGGGGGGGGGGGGGGTGGTGTTCCGAACAATTTTTTCGAAGCCGAGACCAAGTACTTTCACAATTTTCGAGCCCCGAGCCCAAGTAACTTCAAAGTTGAAAACCCCTCTCAGTGGGGGGGGGGGGGGGTGTCCGTAAACTTTTTTCGAAGCAGAGACGAAGTACTTTCAAAATTGTCGAGACCGAGACCAGGTTCCTTCACAGTTGAAAACCCCTCTCAGTGGGGGGGGGGGGGGGGGGGGGGGGGGTGTCCGTAAACTTTTTTCGAAGCAGAGACGAAGTACTTTCAAAAATACAATTTTTTCGAAGCCAAGACCGGAGATCTTTGACAATTTTTGGTACCAAGATCAGGTTTTAGTACGTCGAGACCAGGTTTTAGACGGTCAAGACCGCTTAAAAGTAGTCTCGAGACCAGCTAAAATGTGAAAAGGGGGGGTTCAAACCCCCCCTTACAGCCATTTTTGGGTCAAAGGGGGGGTGGGGGGTTGAACCACCAAACCCCCCCCCCCCCTGGGTACGGCTATGCATACAACAAATTTTTTCTTTTTCACTCGTATAGATACACACAAAAAAATATATCCTTCCCTAAAACCTGGGGGGGATGATTGTACATGTCATCCCCCCCACCTTGTGAGGTGGGGGGGATGCATCCCCCTCATCCCCCCCGTTGTCTACGCCCCTGTGTGTGGGCGAGGAGGGGGTGGGGGGGGGGGGGGGTTATTACCGCCAAGACGTGGCCGAGACCGAGATCACTGGTTTAAATGGCCGAGACCGACAAATAAGTGGACCTTTCTGAAATTTAGGGGTATGCACCCATCGCACCCCCTGTAGACCGCGGGCCGAACCGTGAAAATCGCCTTATTTCTTGACTTTCGTGCTTCAAATCTCGTATCTACCTGAATTTTGGCATGTGGGTAGTGAAAAATTCACTGAACACAAATTCATAACTCGTCAAGCTCAAAAAGTGCACATTTTTTCAAAAAGTAGAAAAAACTTGGAATTTTGTTTTGTAACACTCTCTGAAAAATAATCCAATCCCAGTGCATCTCTCATTAGAACGTAACAGTGTCCCATATGCTAGGGCCAATCAGATCGCTTGTTTTATCGTTGTGCTAAAAGTTTGTTTTGATGCGATGTAATGACACGTACTTTATCTTTATTTTGTTGTTTACATGGAAACTAAACTCACAGTAAATTAATTCATTTAGAGGAATTAATTCCGAAATAGATAAGGAATGAACACCACCTTGAAAATTTACCAAAAACACATTAGAAGTTGATAAATAATTTAACGAAAAGAGACCGATACGGCACTAGCACTTCGGCTAACGAAGATCATCAGGCTAGTGTCGCCTGAGCTGCGGGGCACTGGTCGGCTACAAATGGGGGCATGGAGGCATAATGCAATATCGCCCTCAGCATGAATCTAGTTTCATTTTTACCCCGGGAAAAAGCTATTCTCCTAGTTACTGTCTGCCTGGGAATGGATTGGAATATATTTGTCTTTATCTAAAGGGAAAGTCCACCCTAAATCTAAGTTAGTTAAGATAATGGCATAACAATTAAAAGAGAGGAACGTGACAGTGAAAAAATTCTTCTTGTAAATATATTGCCTATTTTTTTATAATTTATTAATTTTCCATGATGAAACATTTTCTGCTTCTATTAAAACCAACTTATTTTCAGGGTGGACTTTTCCTTTGAGGAAATAAATAAAGGAGATAAATAGAGGGTAGACGGAGAGATTGTTAAATTTGGTAGTCTGGTATTCATTTATTTATATACATTTGTTATCAATTTTATTTTGCTTTTTTTTTGCATCAGGACTAATGGTATTCGATTCATCACACAGCACACTCCCCAACTTAATCATCCTTCAGCATCCCATTGGCAATAAATATAATAATAATTTAAATAATAATACAATAAATAAAAACAAAATAAAAAACCCATGTATATACACCGACAACTTATCTCTCTTATACACACATACACACCCACACCAAAACATACATGTACACAAAGATACAAACAATTCAGTCCAGACAATGCACTAATTTATCACGCCAAATTAATTGATATTAGAGCACGCTAAGAACAGTTGTAAAAAAAATGAGATAAGTCAAATTTTCCATATTTAGTAAAATCTTTATGATCTTCTTTTATCTATCTCAATGCAATGAAAATCACTGGAAATTCTGGTAATTGGGCAAAATACAAAACAGTAGAAGTAATGCATATATTAGGTAGACTCATAAAGAACAAACATTCTTATAAATGAGGTAAAATTTTCTGGCTATTGAAAATAATCTTGGTTAACTTATAGCGAGATTCCGGTTATAACGAGGTCAAATCGATAGTCCCGACTACCTTGTTATAATGAGGTTTCAACAGTTAGCAATACAAAATTATCATAATTCATACAACAAATATTCAAATATTTAATATCATGTTGTACTGTTTCATTGATTCATACAAAGCATGTAAACCAGACATACAATCAACTTCCCTATTACTTGCCTCTGATGATTTGTTTTCTTTGTTTTTAAACATAACATAGACAAACATAATATTTGTCTTAATTTCATTAGTTTGTAACTATAAGGCAAATAAAACAAAAAATAATATGAGCATTTATGGAAACGTTTTACATGTACATCAACATTCTTCCTGAGCTGAAGCAAACCTATTCATAAAACAATTCATGCTTTCACTAGTCCGTTTCTTAACTCACTACAAAGTGCAAATATTTAAAACAGCTTCTATACATTGTATACTACATGTAGTGTGTTAATGTTAATCTTAACAGCAAAATACTATATACAGTAGTTAAAAGAAGGCAGACATGGAAGAAAGATTACTTGCACAAATTGATAAATAACCACATTGTACACCATAAGACATAAGCTTATATATGAATAGTATCATGATCATTAAAATGTTTAACTTATTCATCTTATATAATTGATATACTTGTCATAATGGAACAACAACAAAAATGCACAAGAATACATTCCCAGTCCAAATATATACATACACTGGTCACAGTGTATCTAAATAAGCAGTGAATACAAGTCAAGAAACCTCAATCTTCCAACATCTATTTTCTTCCCGTTATTTTGGGTAAAATATTACAGGTATGATAGAAGACAACTTACAAGTGTCATGTTATAACAACAACATAATAAATAGATAGATAAATAAACTTTAACAAATCAAATTACTTGGTAATGGAAATTAAAATTAGTCAAAATGTATCAGAATCAGATTTGTCAAAACAAAATATTGGTTCATGTTAATACGGTAAGCATAAATTATGCATAACTTTATGACACTTCTTGTACCTACATGTAGCACATGGGTGGAACATGGTAACCATAGATTAATATCTGCCTAAAGGACTATAGGTGTACCATCCATCTTAAAATGTTTGTTTACCAGTAGACTTTTTAAGGATATACTTAGCTCCATTGCAGATAATGCAATGCACTGGCAATATATTCAGTTTATAAGTCATGGCTGGTAGAAGGTTGATGTCCGTGTGAAAAACTTGACCAAAGCAGTCTCTTTGGTACAGGGGAATCCTCACTTGCTGACACTTACTTGATACTTGATGAGGTAATCCCTTGATGCAGCTGCAAAGCTATACTTGGATGATGTGCTGGTGTGTCATCAGGAGGTGCCATAAGCCCATAATACAATTTTCACTTTGCACATGTGTACAATAAAGATGCAAGAGTGAATGTGCAAGCAAAACAATCAAGTATAGTGACATTTAAACAATGTGGGAGCCCACGGGAGACTGCACTTATCTAATGGTGGGTAATGCAGCCATTTGAAAGGTAGTCAGTCCTGTTATTTTGATGACCGGCCCAGGATGACCGGACCGGTCCGTGGATACAAAAATGACACCTTGTCAATAGTAGATAATGGAACCTAGAACTTCAGGTTGTGATTGTGTCTTGAATAACAGTTGGCTTGGCGGACTTCTGGTGGGAAAGGCACGTGGCTTGGCCTAGCTGGTGATGGATCTTGTAAAAGAGTGTGCACTGTGCAAGGAGTCACCGGACGTGTAGTCGGTCCCACCCACATCTACAATGTATTGTAAATGGTCCTGATAGATCATAGGACGGTCCCACCCAAGGGCTGTCACGAGCGAGGAAGATGTGGTGGATCTTGAATTGCTGGCTCTTCTGTAAATAGCTGTGTCTTCTCAGCAGCTGTGGGTTTTAACAAGGAGAAGGGAGAAAAGAAAATTAAAACCAATTTCATCAAAGTCATTCTAAGTATGAAAATCTATTACTAGTCATTAGGTGATTTCAGGTAGATAGTTGAAGTCGGTGTTGGTGTTGAGAACGTGGATCAAGCTACTGAACCGAGTTCCAACACCGATGGGAATAATAGAAAGATGATACTGTTCACCTTGATCATGTCATGGATAGCTCAACACCGATTGGACGTCATGCCTTTATGTGATCCTCTCACAATTTTTACGTGAAAAGGTTAGTTACAAACAAAAGTGAAATCAGTGAGAAAAGGCGTTTAAATTTCAACAGATAGGAAATAAAATTTTAAATCATACTGTCGAACCAAAATAGAATATATAAATCATATCCAAGGATTTTCAGTAATGTTTGATGTTGTCATTTGGTTCGTGATCTTGAGATTACCAACACTAACATCGAGCTCGAAATCACAAATTTCACTAGGGATTAGTCATTAGAATTAGAATTAGGATTAGGAAGTTCTTCTTTTTGTTTGAGTGCAATTTTATTTCGGGAAAATGGGAATACTTTTCAAGTTCCATTTGATGAAGTCGTAGAGCTAGATATGTTCATATTATAACGGGAACTCACCTGCCAGTTCCGGATGTCTAAGTAACATTACAGTCATCTTCTTCTTCTTCGGGTTAATCTGCCTTCTTCAATCTGGACTCTGGAGATTCGTGTACAGTATAGCCATGAATGACTTGTCCCACACATTCACTTCCGTGTAATGTACATCGTTGCAACCTCACTTTCCAACTTCTTTTCCAAAGTTATCAGTTTAGCTGCACACTCCTTGCACTTTTCATAGTTTTTATCACTTGATGATATAGAGTGTCGATGACATGTTTGGGACAGAAGTCGGATTTACTGGCCTCGAAACTTTCCGTCGCACTCGACTCGAACGCGATAGTAGCAGCCAGTGATTGTTGCTTGGGTTTGTTTACATATTAGCGCATGATGAAACAAAGAGCGTGATTGGTCAGTCGATAAATCACGTTATGAGCAACGTACTGTGATTGGTCATTCTTACCGTCGAAACTGAAAAATATTGGCAATATTTTTTTTGGTTTTTTCCATATTTTGAGAAAATGTGCAGGTTTTGTTCTTGACGAGTTTCAGGTATGATTTCAATACTATTTTTACACAAGTCGACAAAAAACGAGCTAGATACAAGATTTGAAGCACGAGATGAAACGATAATGGACCTCGGCCCGCGGTCTACTGGTTTTGGGCCTGCCATGATTGTATAGATTATATAAAGGGAACGTAAAAAATATTTTACATTATCAAACAAGAAAACAGGCTAGAACAGGCTGCTATTTCTACATGTTTGGCTTCAAAAGAACGAATACGCATTTGCCCTCATCATTATTATCTCATACAATGTGTACGCGTACGTAAGTATGTTACATACGAGTCAGAAAAAAACCCGACTCTGTTTGGGTTTCCATTAATACAATCTGACTTCATACTATCTCACCATCGCAGTAAGTGCAACAATAGCTGAACATAACTACATAAAATGGTCTGCTCCAGGAAGGTTTGCACGTTGAACGGTTTCAACTGATGTTGAATTAAGATTTTGCATTTGCTGAGACCCATCATCATGCGTATCATCATCATCATCG
Organism: Echinarachnius parma; assembly: GCA_037951105.1. Classification (NCBI taxonomy): domain Eukaryota; kingdom Metazoa; phylum Echinodermata; class Echinoidea; order Clypeasteroida; family Echinarachniidae; genus Echinarachnius; species Echinarachnius parma. The sequence goes on from JBAMJV010008130.1 coordinate 19,972, forward strand.
CGACACACGCCACGTGACACAATAATATAGTTAACCTCTATTTACCTTCGACTTCGACTTGAACTCTTTGAGCAATTTGAACCATCAATATGATGCACAAAAGTACATCTATCTGGCCCGTAGCCAGGATTTTCCTAGGGGGTGCGTAATTTACATAAACGGGACATAAACTGATCGTGGCCGATGAAGACCGATGGTTGTGTTGTGTAAGGGGGGGGGGGGGGGGGAGTGATCGCATTCAAAACCGATTGTGGCCGAGACCAAGACCACTGGTTGTGTTGTGTGGGCGAGGAGGGGGGTGGGGGGTTATTACCGACAAGACGTGGCCGAGACCGAGATCACTGGTTTAAATGGCCGAGACCGACAAATAAGTGGACCTTTCTGAAATGTAGGGGTATGCACCCATCGCACCCCCTGGTTTTGGGCCTGCCATGATCGTATAGATTAGATAAAGGGAACGTTAAAAATATTTTACATTATCAAACAAGAAAACAGGCTAGAACAGGCTGTTATTTCTACATGTTTGGCTTCAAAAGAACGAATACGCATTTGCCCTCATCATTATTTTCTCATTCAATGTGTACGCGTACGTAAGTATGTTACATACGAGTCAGCAAAAACCCCGACTCTGTTTGGGTTTCCATTAATACAATCTGACTTCATACTATCTTACCATCGCAGTAAGTGCAACAATAGCTGAACATAACTACATAAAATGGTCTGCTCCAGGAAGGTTTGCACGTTGAACGGTTTCAAATGATGGTGAATTAAGATTTTGCATTTGCTGAGACCCATCATCATGCGTATCATCATCATCATCGCGACACACGCCACGTGACACAATAATATAGTTAACCTCTATTTACCTATACACATTACTATTTTGATTACACCGTGTTCTGCAAGTGCTTCTTAAACATAATTTGAACAAGCTTATGTTAAAGATTGGTTACAGATTCAAATCAGAAGAGAGGAAACAAACGCGTCAATTTCTGAGGTAATTTGTATGGTCAGTTCAGTTTTTGTTGGTGAAATTGTAAAGTTTGCAGTGAAAAAAGGTTTCAAATGATGCAGGAAGCACAATCGCTTTGTAGTATAACTTTTAGATTATTATAATCGATTTACTCACTTTGTTATGTGTAACATATTACAAACGTATATATCTTTGACATACTCCATTGTGCCCATGCATGGCGATACTTACCCGCCCCTCTGACCCCCCCCCCCCCCCCCCCCTCACCCCCATCTCCTGGCGGTTACAGTCCGTTATTCCGAAGGTTCGTTATTCGAAGGTTCAGTTATTCCGAAGGTTCGTTATTCCGAAGGTTCTTATTCCGAAGGTTCGTTATTCCGAAGGTTCGTTATTCCGAAGGTTCGTTATTCCGAAGGTTCGTTATTCAAAGGTTCGTTATTCGAAGGCTCGTTGATCCGAAAATAAAATCGGGTTCGTTATTCCGAAGGTTCGTTATTCCGAAGGTTCGTTATTCCGAAGTTCGTTGATCGAAAATAAAATCGGGTTCGTTATTCCGAAAATTAAATCGGGCTTGTTATAATACTATAGTTTGTGTTTTGTTTATTTCATTTACAGCCTGCATTAAGCATACCCCTCCCCCTTTCCCTCCCTTGGCCAGACCAATCAAACATTTAAGTTTATTTTATCTCTTTATATGAAATTATAGCATTATAACAAACCCAAATTCATTTTCGGATTAACGAACCCGATTTCATTCAGGAATAGCGAACCTTCGGAATAACGAACCTCCGGAATAACTGACCTTCGGAATAGCGAGCCTTCGAATAACGAACCTTCGGAATAACGAACCTTCGGAATAATGCAACAAATGTTCGGATTAACGAACCCTATTTCATACACTCAGGTATAGGAAATTTGCGTGTTCGGAATAACGAACCTTCGAATAACGAACCATCGGAATAACGAACCTTCGGAATGACGAACCGCACCCCTCCTGGCAAGGGGTGGGTGTATTAACATTTGTTTCGACGGGGCATAACACACTCAGTCACTCACAAGCCAGGGAAAGTGACAATAACAGGTATTTACAGTAACATGATCACATTTAGTTTAACCTGCTTTTGCGTATAATGAAATTGCAATTGCAGTGGTAAACAGCAGGTTTTCTGAACAATTCCCCGTCATGCCGAGGAAGTGGATTGATTTTGAGCCAGGTTTTTTGTTGTTGTACCATTCAAGATCAAAAGATTCATATTCTTAAACATGTTGTAACCTATTTTAGATTATATTGAATCGCGCAAGATTACGAGGAATGTGGAATGTATCATTTATTATTTTCTGTTTGTAGTAATCTTATCCTGCGGGGGCGAAGCTGAATGCCTCTGGCTTAAAAGACATATAAACGTTTCATTATCATGCATAGGTTGAGTGTGTCGGAAAGGAATGTGTGCATAATATCATATCCTGTAACTTTTGATTGTTAAGCAATTTGGTTTAGACTTTATTTCAAAGTTGTCAATCATATTACAGATATTTTACTCCCACGACTACTACTAGTACAAACACCACTTACTACCGACTACAACAACAACAACAACAACAACTTCTACTACTACTACTACTACTACTACTACTACTACTACTACTACTACTACTACTACTACTACTAATACTACTACTACTACTACTACTTCTTCTTCTACTACTACTACTACTACTACTACTACACAGTAAGAAAAATGGTTCAATCTTACACTTATATAGGTACACACCGTTGCCACACTGGGGGCACCTATATAAGTGCAAAAATTCACCTTTCGGTAAAGGTGCAGAGTTGATCCTTCACCGTTTGCACCTTGACGGTGCAATATAAGCATCTTTAGGAAAAGTTGCGAAGTTGCACTTAAAAGTAGATATGCAGATGTAGCCTAAGTGTAAATGTAAGTGTTAGTGTAAATGTAAGTTAAAGGTGCAAAGTTGCACCATTTGGGAAATGTGCAAATATGCCATTTTATGGTCCAACTAAAAAGTTGCACTTTTGGTTAAGTACCACCCCTTTTCTGTGTGTATCTATAGCCCTATCCTCCTAATCCTACTAACCTACGACATATCCTATACATACTTTGCCCTAAGCCTATATCGTTCCTATCTATCGTTCCTTGTTCACGATTAGCTTATAACCAGTTTACAACACGATGCATGTTTGAGTGGTTAAGGAGTGGTCACACTGAACACGAATCCCCACGAATAGACCCACAAATGCAGTACGAATTGGTACAAATCTATGGCAAGCCGTTTTAACATCTATTCCTATTTCTTGATATCAATAATTGAATTATTGATATCAGTTTATTTCTTGATATCAAGTTGTACCAATACCGAAAAGTATTTCTTGATATCAAGAATGCATTTCTTGATATCGAGAATGCATTTCTTGATATCAAGAATTCGATTTCTTGATATCAAGAATTGAATTCTTGATATCAAGAAATAGGAATAAATGTTAAAAACGGCTTGCCATTGATTTGTACCAATTCGTACTGCATTCGTGGGTCTATTCGTGGGGATTCGTGTTCAGTGTGACCACTCCTTTTATTAACACAGACTTTAAACATTATTGCATTCAATAATTTCCATCCGAATGTGGTTCACAAGAGTCCACTGATAATTAATTATACTAATTTAAGTAAAAAAATGCATTTTTATAATTATTTCACAAAATAACGGGATTATGAACAGATTCAATGTCATTTTGAAAAAGCAGAAACTAGCTCATGAATATTCATGTACCTGTTACAAATTACTTCAAATGTTGTGGTTTAACGGTATATTCGTATAGAAATAAGGTTTGTTTGCCTGGTTTTTTTTTCACAAACCAGGGTAATAAAAGAAACAACATGTGATGTTAGCATATAGGCCTAGTTCAACGGGATTGTTACTGTTTCATAACAGAAATTGTAGTTTTTTGACAGGAACATTGTCGCCAGTAAATAAAACCAGAACCATGTGAACATTGGTTATAACAAACAAACAAACAAAAACACGGAAAGATGTAGGTAGTACGAAAAACCGGTTATTCACAGTTATGAATGTAGATAATTGTAAATAAAACAAAAACTTTCATAAGCTAAACAAAAAATAATTATTTTACAGAATAAGTTCTGTAAAATTGATGAAAACGGTAACAAGTTGTAATGTTAAGGGCAGTAAACCTTATAATTATAATAATTTTGACAGTGTAGCTGATGGCCAAACATTTGTGTAGGACATCACATTACAGTTAAATAACCTAGCCTTTGCAACCATTTCATAAAAAAAACATTCAAATACTGTAAAGAAAATATTTATATTCATATTAATACAAGATGCGCCGCTTTGCCCTGCAAAGGGTACAAACTTAATACAAGACTAACAGCCCCTTCGTTGAATAATGAACTGCAAGTATGCAATTCTATGGATTTTTGAAAGGGTTTACATCTTGCACGTTTCCTATAGCAAATTGTTTTAGGTGCCAACAGCATGATTACGCATCTTTGCATTGAAACTGCTTTTGTTTGTGACGGTACGTGTCCCAATATAGAAATCATTCTAAGAAGACTTCTCTTTTTTTTAAACAAAATGTTATATTCCTGGGTTTGATGGTCCAATTGCATAAACAATGTTATTCAAAGTCAATAGCGTCCATCGGTGACTTGGAGACGAACTATTTAATTGATATAAATGCGATTCAATACGTAGACAAAATCGAACACAAATCAGCTGTTGCTATATCGGACAAACCCCTGAAAAGCTTTTTAACTTGCCATGAGCAACCATTGATGATAGGCTACGCATGAACTGGTCTTAGAGCATCGAATTAATGACGTCGCATTAGCGTGTACCCAGGGGGCAAAGGGGGGTTTGTCAGCTTTTGCCTGTTGTAAAAGGTTGGCCACCAGAAATGGCTTCTAGGACCTTATAGGATCACAACCTAGGTGGACAACCTCGCGGACAAACTGCTCGAAGCCCACAGAATGAGTTTTAAGAAAATCACCCCTACCCAGCTAGCCACCTGACGTCGGGCCGATGTCGGAAGTTGGTTGCCGGATGTCGGCATATCGCCGTTGGCTCGAGGTTAAAATGTCCGCCAGCCCAACATCGTCACGACGTCATTTTTGTGATATATTGGCATAACGTCATTTTCCGACAATGGCCCAACATCATCTCATGATATGATGTTGGGCCATTGTCGGAAAATGACGTTATGCCAATATATCACAAAAATGACGTCGTGACGATGTTGGGCTGGCGGACATTTTAACCTCGAGCCAACGGCGATATGCCGACATCCGGCAACCAACTTCCGACATCGGCCCGACGTCAGGTGGCTAGCTGGGTACTGTAGCTATATGGTGGGTTTAGGCCTTAGGGGTCATGAAGTCCCGATCTCACATTGTTCATGATTACCCCACGATGCTTAATAATATCTGCTTGTCAATTCATGGACGTCTTCCTTAGATTCCTGCGCATCATGTGATACCAAATTTGAGCATATTGCATATTTGGTTGTTATGAAAAATGTTGTTAAAGCGTGATGCGTCACACACGGAAGTGACATTTTTAATGGAGCGTTTATGTATAAAGAGCAAATATAGTACCAATAATTACAAACAATGATATATTTTGATCAGTACAAACTAAATGTGCGTCAAAATAACTTTATATATATGTTTACCATGAAATAAACTGGTTAAAAACACTAAACAATAACATAAGCAATAAAAACAAAGAAATACATACGAATTTGAATCTGTTCATGTAATTATTTCTTTAGATCTCTTCAAAATTACATTCACTGATACAAAAATGCATCAAAACATAATAAATTAACTGTGTTAGTGTTCCATGAATCAGACACATTAAGAGTTGTGGTGTAGGGAGGGTGGGGGCCCGGTGGGGGGGAGGGGGGGGGGGGGGGCATGAACATGCCTTATTGTCAGTGGACTCCACAACAGTATTAAAATGATTACCATTAGTATTATGATGGATTTAGTGTGGTCAGGAGACTAAATAAATAGTCTCTATTTGTAGTTGTCTTTAATATTTTTGAGCTCAGATTACAGGATATTATTACAGCCGTGGATCGTTTTGAAAAATTGAAAAACAATGCTTTCTATGACCTACGATAACAACCAGGTTGGACAATTTAACTGCTGAAAGTATGAAGTGAAAATTGAAAAGTGCCCTTTCTATACATGTATACTAACCATACTTTCTGATATACGCATACATATTTTGAATGAGAGAACCAGTTATAAAACAAAAGTCCATTATTGCAGATAATAATATCTACCAAGCCAAACAAACAAATACTGTACATGCAAAACATCAAATGTAAATTGTAGTTTCGGAAAAACATGGTATTATCGCTTTCTGTGAATGATCTTTTCAATTTCTGACTCGCCAACTGATATCCCAGATTTCCGCGAATTTTCTATTCATTTCTTAAGTCACCAGCTGCTATCACTGACATCTGCGAATGTTTTATTCATTTTCTAAGTCACCAGCTGCTATCACTGATATCCGCGAATGAGTCACCAGCTGCAATCTCTGCTTTCTGCGAATGTTCTATTCATTTTCTGAGTCACTGCTGCTATCACTGCTTTCCATTATAGCAGTGCACTGCACCCTTCTGCACTTGGTTTTTATGCCCTGACAACGGCAGCCTATGTAGCATGGAACCGCCTTCTTTGAGCAAGAACAGTTCTTCTAGCATCCCCTGACACATCCACACGATAGTGTCTTTTCCATCGATTCAGGCCAGGCTTGTTGTGTAGATGGCACTGGAATTGGTTTCCCATCAGTCAAGGACCATCCGAACTCTGTACACGATGGAATGTTTGGCTTGGCGATGTGCGCATTCTTGTCAATGATGGTCGCATGAGCAGCTCTATTTAGGTGCAAGAGGAAAGCATCTTCTGTGGGAGGCAGCAGCTTCAGGAGAGTTGACTTGTTGTTCAAGAACTTGTACTTACTTAGACTTAGTAGCTCCCGCGTCGTCCGACGCATGAGGCGGTCATCACTCTCCAGCTGGGTCTGTCAGCAGTTAGAGTCTTAATGTCTTTCCAACTTGTAAGGCTGCCTTTGAGATCTTGTTGGATGTTTTGCTTCCAGTTCATTTTGGGCCTGCCCCCTCGTCTTCTACCCAGGGGATTCCACCATAGAGCTTGGTTTGCTAGGCGGTCAGGGGGAAGACGTGCTACATGGCCCAACCACTTCAGGCGCCTTTTACAAATTGTTGCGGATACTAGGGGCTGCTTAGAACGTTCTCTAACTTCCTTGTTTGTGATGAAGTCATTCCACTTGATGTGCAGGATCTTTCGTAGGCATTTTGAGTCAAAAGCATCCAGTTTCTTTTCATGAATAATTTCCAAGTACCATGTTTCACAGCCATACAAAAGGGTCGACAGTACATTTGTATTGTAGAAACGAAGCTTGGTCTTAAGGGAAAACTTCTTGCTGGACCAAATTTTGTTGAGTTGATTGAATGCTGCTGATGCTTTTCCTATTCTGCAGTTGATCTCCTTGGTCATGTCTCATTGGGCGTTGATGGAGCTTCCCAGGTATGTGAAATCTTCAACATTGTCAACTTGTAGGCTCTCAATTTTTCAAGATCAGAATCTTCAAATTGGTCGCTTTTGGTGGTGTACACATCTATGGTCAGTTCTCGTGCCTGGGTGATGAGGTCGCCTGTTATGGAATTTGCTTGGTTGTCACCATAGTCTACCACTGCAGGTGTGTTTCGTTTCATGCTGCTCTTGAGCCATGCTTTCTTGCCGCTGAAGCATGGGTAGCTAGTGGTATCTCTGCCACTCAGACTGCGCATGACACAGATTATTGTTAGTGGTGGACACTGTACATTTTTTATTTCATAGGGAAGCATGAGTGCAGTAATAGTCCTCCATCTTTGTTCAAGGAAGACGGCAGTATGAGAAGTGGTACCAATGCTAGCCTGGTGAAGGTCTTAAAAGAGGAAACCAAAGTGACATGTGTTTCCGATTTGCCTCAGGATGACAACAACACAGCAGTTGTTGTTGATGCAATGTGCGCCATACGGCGCTGGTCATATCACAAAGGAGAAACATTTGAAGCAATCGCCGAACGGTACACAAATCTGTTGCTGAAAGATGTTCCTGTTGGTACCGGGACCATACACTTTTGTTGCGACAGATACATTTGAGCCAGCCTGAAGTCTGCTGAGCAGGAACAGAGGTATACCCGATCCAAATTAGCCAAGGTATATGAAGTCAGTGGGCAGTACACAGCTCCTGATCGACAGGAGTTTGTCTCTGTATCAGCAAACAAGGCGAACCTTCAGAGCTTCCTGTGTGAAAGGTGGTGTGAGAATGAACAGCGTGAACCTTCTCTTGGCCAAACTCATCTGTACCTTGGTGGCGGATTCAAAGAAGAAACAAAAAGTGTGCTCCTCACAGGAGGATCTGTGGTGGAAGTTCCAGCCCTTGAATCTACACAACAGGAGGCTGATACACGGGTCATACTCCACACACTATACAGTCTCAAGAATGATGGAGTCGACAGCGTTGTCATACATACCACGGTGCAACAAATCTCACGGATCTCTCAGAGATGTGGGTGAGGACAGCCCATAATGCATACCTACCTATCCATGATATGATTGTAGCACTGGGGCCATCACAGAAAATGAATATAACATTCACGGATATCAATGATAGCAGCTGGTGACTAAGAAAACGAATAGAACATTTGCGGATATCAGTGATTGCAGCTGGTGACTTAAGAAATTAATAGAAAATTCGCGGAAATCTGTGATATCAGTTGGCGAGTCAGAAATTGAAAAGATCATTCACAGAAAGCGATAATACCATGTTTTGCCGAAACTACAATTTGCATTGTATGTTTTGTATGTATTTGTTCATTTGGCTTGGTACATATTATTATCTGCAATAATGGACTTTTGTTTTATAACTGGTTCTCTCATTCAAAATATGTATGCGTATCTCAGAAAGTAGGGTTAGTATACACGTATAGAAAGGGCACTTTTCAATTTTCACTTCATACTTTCAGCAGTTAAATTGTCCAACCTGGTTGTTATCGTAGGTCATAAGCATTGTTGGGTAAACATTTCACAACAATCCACGGCTGTAATAGTATCCTGTAATCTGAGCTCAAAAATATTAAAGACAACTACAAATAGAGACTATTTATTTAGTCTCCTGACCACACTAAATCCATCATAATACTAAAATGGTAATCATTTTAATACTGTTGTGGAGTCCACTGACAATAAGGCTTGGTCATGCCCCCCCCCCCCCCCACCAGACCCCCACCCTCCCTACTCCACAACTCTTATTGTGTCTGATTCACGGCACACTAACAAAGTTAATTTATTATGTTTTGATGCATTTTTGTATCAGTGAATGTAATTTTGAAGAGATCTAAAGAAATAATTACATGAACAGATTCAAATTCTTTTGTATTTCTTTGTTTGTATTGCTTATGTTCTTTATTGATTAGTGTTTTTAGATAGTTTATTTCATGGTAAACATATATATAAAGTTATTTTGATGCACATTTAGTTTGTAATGAAAATACAATTGACACATATACATTTAAAACCATCAGATTATACACTCATAATAGTGTGAGATACATTTGATGATTGACATAGAGTTTACGACTCGTGTATTAATAGAGGAGTACATAAAAACATGCGTGCATTAGGACCATGGTATAGGAACATGTCTAAGAAAGGTGAGACTTTGCACTTGTGCATACTATGGTGCAACTTTAATCCTATGCCGAGTCTGCACCCTTTTCCGTTACTTTGCACTATTTATCAACCTTTTTCTTACTGTGTACTACTACTACTACTACTACTACTACTACTACTACTACTACTACTACTACTACTACACTACTACTACTACTACTACTACCACTACTACTACTACTACTACTTATACTACTACTCCTTCTTCTACTACTACTACTACTACTACTACTACTGCTACTGCTACTACTACTACTACTACTACTACTACTACTACTACTACTACTACTACTACCACTACCACCACTACTACTACTACTACTAATACTACTACTAATACTATTACTCCTACTACTACTATTACTTGTCCCATTCTTACTACAATGTACTACAATTGGTATAGGCAAGGCTTAGTTATAAATTGAATCGCATACTAAATTATATAACATCCCATTTTCGTTTCATATACCAAACCAATTCAAACGTTACTACATGTTTGGCTCCTTTCATGGGAATTACGAAAAGCGATTATAAACATGAAATTATGATACCGAGCAAATAATGATAAAAATACTAAACGTGTTTTTGCCGTGTTACAATACAGGGTACACAGTTACAATTCCCTACTGTTGACGGACCTTAGACTTGTCGAATCTTATTGTACACGTGATGTACCTTTCAATCAATGACAAATGATGCATCACCCCGTATGATCTCTCGCACTTGCTTTAGAAAATGTTTTTAATTATCCTTCGGTAAGTTCCCGTTTTATATACATTAGCTTCTGACTAATCGAGCAATGAAAATTGTTTCATGGGAACGTCCTCCATTCTGCACCGGTTTAGCAATCTTGAGGTCTCGGGTTCGATTTCGGGCGGAGCATATTTGTCTTTGCACATTTTCAATCATAATGTGTTTGCCCTACATGTTTAGATTAAAGCCACCCGGATAACTATTGAGTTGTTTATTCAGTTGTGGAATTCAGAATTAAACTACATTTACAAAGGCCCTACACATATTATATTCTTCCTTTCTATTTTAAATTAAAGATTTAAAGAACAATCATCTGAAGAAATCATGCCGATTCAAAATGTCAACACCATCGCCGAAGGCGTCGTGAAACTCGTCTGCTACTTGGCACTGTTCGAAAATGCTACTACACATTTCTGGGAGTACTCCCCAATTCCTCCAACATCATCATCAAGCAGCTACTCCCGACTGGTTACGAGGTGGCCCGGGGATACCACTATCCTCCCGAAAATCAACACCGAAGTCGGACAGTTTGGTAGACTCGCAGTCACTAATGATGATCAATTCAAACTTTCACTGATGAATGTGACGGCAGCTGATGCTGGATATTACAGATGCGGAATGTCGTTTGAATCCGGAACAGATGAAGTCGATTCCCAATTTACGATTTTAACCGTAACTGGTACGTAAACATAATTATCGGAATCTCCAATATGCTGCCAAAAATCTAGGCAGGAATATTAAAGTAGCTTTCCAATAACGGAAAAGAAATCTGAGTCGTTTCATCGCAAAAGGGGTGTTGTACTGATCCTAATAATCTGCATTTACCATTCAGACATTTTAATTGAATTGGATAACCATGTGAATAGTAAATAACGCCTACTCGCTTTCCAGAACAAAACCGGTTCTGCCAAGATTAGTGACGTTACACGCTCTCGAATGAGAGCGCTTACTTCAATAAAATCATGACTATCATGTACTATATTATTGTAACGCAAACTACACGTATTCAACTTAATAAGATGTCTTGTTTGAACTTGACGCGATATGATACTTATAAAACAATTTTAACGCAAACCAACTGACAAAAACTTGATTTGCTATTTATAACGTCAATATAATGTTAACCAGCATGTTAAAGAAAATGTTAACTACTTGCATGCATAACAGTAAGAGTTAGATAATTAAAACAGTTAATGAAAGGAAGGATTTTTTACACCCCTAATCAATATGAATTTGGTAAAAGCTCGATTATAAATTAATGGCATAATGGCCAATTAAGGCATAAATGTTATTGCAAGGTGATATGTGCAGACTCATTGCCAGAGATTTGTACACAGTTGAAATAATCCCCTTTTCTAATTCCGAGGAATAAAGAAAAACAGGAAGACATGAACAGACAAGACAACTAAAGTCCTAGGTTGCGCCGATTAAATCAAAGTAACTAGATCCCTTTCACTAGGCTTTAAGCATGATAACTATTTGTAAGTTTTGATTTTTTTTTTCTTCACATAACCCAATATTTCAACTACAACCACAACCATGGTAGCCACCAGCTCCGCATCATCTTCAAGTTCAGGTAGGCTTGTTGTGAAATCTAGACGTCTAGCTTTGTGTGTTTGTCTGATTGCTTGTTTAATTGTATGTTTGTCTGTTAGTGCTAATCAAACTTATTTTGTTTTTCATTATATATTGTTTGTTTAATTGCTTGATATATAATGATGTAAAGGGAAATTCTAAAAATGATACTCCTGTCAAAGCTGTGATCATGTTGTAAGTACGGTATAAAAATATTCTTAATATGATTATTTTTTTCTTTTTTAACCGCACCAGTCCTTGTCTTCTTCATTTAACAAATCAGCTAGTGATCCCATTAAAGAAAATTGATACAGATTCATTATCATTGTTTAATTAATAATATCTAAACATACGGTTATGTTGTATCCTATACAATAAATATCCGTAATGGTTTTTTGTCTTTTTATAGAAGTTAACCATTTAAAACATTGTTTGTCATCATAATCAGTGTAGCACACTCCCGGAAAAGCGGGATTACTCAGAGTCTCGACTTTCCGGGATTCTTCGTATGGTGATGTGCGAAGGTCACGGAGCACGCCGTCAGCTCTATTCTTGTTTCAGACCGTATGAAAAATTAGAAACCAATTTACACGGCCGTCGATAACGAAAAGTATGTACGTATACGTGCCACGTAACATCAGCAGCTACAGTTAGGGAAGTGCATCGTGATACTCAGACACACCGTGTTAGTGTGGGCGATTAATCGCAATTAATGCGACTGAAATATTATCCTCAAATATTTAGAAGCGACTTGATGTAAACTATTTTGAAATGTTGATAGCCTCATTATATATTCAGGCAGTTAGTACAAAAATCCTACACGGTGGATTATTTTGTATTTACGTTGGTGCATTTGTCCATTTTCTCCGATTAATATAATGTATAATTGAAATAAAACCTACCGTTTGTGATTTTTGTCATGATATTTTAAAAATATGTTCAAGTTATGAACGGAGGACCGATCTCCTTTCAGTTTGTACTGAGAGGCTTCAGCGGGACTACGAGCGATCCTACTTTTGCGGGAGTGTGCTACACTGATAATAGTTTGTTCAATCAAATGAAGTATACCCCAGTTATTCATATAATATCATAATGTGCTTCCCTTCTTTGTTTTTGCATTATCAGCAGTGGTGTTAAACCCCGGAACAAAGACTATTGTATGGGTGATGGTCCCCATTGTGATAATCATAGTTGGCATTTGCGTTGGAGGTTTACTATACTGTTCATGCAAGCGAGGTCTTTCCAGGTCCCAGAAGGGAACAGGTAATGTCATAGAAATGAATGGATATCTTAAAGGGACTTAGTAACATTGTCCAAATCCTCAAAATATTTGTTTCATTCTAGCGGTTCCCTCATACCTTGTTGTATTCGTATTAACAATACAATCATGGGACAGGTTTCGGTTTTTCATATTTCTCTTTCGTTACAAAGATATGTACGATCGAAGTATTCAGATAAGAAAAACTCCGGGCGAGTTTTTCTTCTGTGTACAAAGTGAGTGCAGTGAGTTAGTGACTATCACTTTGCATTTTCGCTCATTACTTGGCCATGCAATGTCCATTTGTCTTGAAATTTTCACACAATACCCTGTGGACATATGAGATAACAACAATATATATTGCATCAACCATTCATCACTTTTTACACATGTCAACAAAGTTACTAGATCCCTTTAAAGGAATCTGGTAACATTGTCAAAATAAACAAATTTAGCTAGAAATCTAGCGGTTCTCACATACATCGTTGTAGACCTACTTTTTATTATCAACAGAAAAATGAAAAAGGTTTCGATATTCTGAATTTCCCCTTCGCTATTAAGCTATAAATTTGTGATTGATGTGTTAGGATTGGAAAGTCTCTCTGGGACACTTACAACTTTGTACTAAGTTAGTGCATTGACTAAGCAAATATCACTTTGCATGGTAGTTCATTACTCGAGGATAATACATAATTTAGTGGACATTATCCATTTATCGGATCACTGAAATACACACTTTATAAACCCTTCGTCAATTTTGTACATGGAAAAAAGTTACTAGATACCTTTTATATTCATTTCGTTCACGTTTCCTTTATAATCTCTCATTTGCTTTCATACTTTACCATCTTCGAAAATAAGCAAGCAATTAAAAAGTTTGCAAAATCGTCAGTCATGCCTGGCACATGATATTTGTAGGTATTGTGTTATCAAAACTATGTATAGTGTTTACCTCCACGTTAAAGGGATCTAGTAACATTGTCCAAATCCTCAAAACCAATTGGAATTCTGGCGGTTCCCTCATACCTTGTTGGATTTGTATTAACAGTGGAAGCGTGGGACAGGTTTTGGATTTTCGAATTTCCCTCCCGTCAAAACGATATATACGATCGAAGTGTTCAGCTGTTAAACTTTCCACTGGATATTCGTAACCCTGGTCAAAGTCAGTGCAATGAGTTAGTGAATATCACTTTGCACTTTTGCTCATTACTCGGCCATAATATAATGTCCAATTAACTTCAAATTTTCACACAATACCCATTGGACATATAGTATAACTACAACATACATTGTATCAACCATTCAACACTTTTTCACATGTCAACACAGTTACTAGATCACGTTAAGAGCAAATAATAAATGCATACTATCTGTTGTCAAATATGTAATCACTTACTTCAAAGATAAAAACCATCGTCCCGCCTCAAGATGCAACATCATAGTTGGACCTTGTACCATACTAACTAACAAAAGCTGCCTTCGAAAATAAACAAGCGATCACAAAGTTTACCAAATCTAAGTTGCCACATGATATAGTTGTAGTGCTGTTTTCTTATCAAAACTATGTAGTATTTATACAGTCTTAGTCGAAGTCAAATGGAAGAATATGTCACCATGATTTAACCCCCAAAACGCCAAATAGTTTCAAGTATCGCTTTGCTTATCTGAAAGAAAATGTGTGCTAGCAGCATATAGCACTGCAGACTGATTTTTATTTAAACGGAGTCTTAAAGGCAACCCCCCAAAAAAACACAACATCAAACAAAATATATGAGTACGAATTAGATGAAAAAAATAATATCATAGATAAATTTATACGACCCCTAATCAGTCCGACTACGCTACGCCATTGCGTATCTCTACATTCTAGCACCTGTAGAAACAGGCCCCCGGGAAACCCGCGACGATCAAGATGCAGACCAACCTTTAATAAGAACCGGTGGATCACCAGTAGCCATGGTAACCAGAGATGAAGGAGGGGGCCATGTACCCGATAACATAACAGGTATTTAAATCTTAAAAGTTTCCCGTCCTGAATTAAATTAAATTTCTATTATGTGCTATACATATTATAACATAATTTCATACACATATTGTCAACATTTGTTCCTGTGGGCAAGGAAGACACTCGTAGTACGGACTATTCCCATTCATAACGTACACCATGGCTTATATCTCATTCGATATCAGTGATTGAAAAAAATGTATTTCTTTAGACAAGAAAACTCAGATTTTACTTCAAATGTCCGTCCTAAGTTACACCAGATTGCATAATTTCAAGTAAAACATTGCAAAAACACCCTTACCGTGCACGGACGGACCACCAAAAATTGGTTATGCCCCCAAACAAGTTTTTGCCCATTACGCCACTGAGGGGGGGGGGGGGGGGGGGGGTAAGGATGGGCGAGGCATACAGAAGTTGATTACTTTCAAACGAGGGAACAGCCTTACTGTAACAAACCCAAATAAAAGTGTGTTGTGTATTTGAAGTATTTAATTGATACAAACAAATTGTCTAGGTTGGACTATTGTTACGCCAATGACTACCTTAGATATTAGTTACCATGTGGGTCGACTGTCGCTATACCACATATTTTGATACATTACTAGATTGTCTGTTTGTTATTGTTTACCACACGTGTGGGGTGGCAATGGATGTTCTAGCACCCTGTATAGATACAGACAATACGGAAGCTCTCGACGATCAAGATGCTGGCAACCCGTCGAGGTCTCCTGATGGTCGATCACTAGAAGCTGAAGATGAGACAGGAGGCCGTGTACCTAATAAAAGAAGTGGTAGTGTTCTGCTTAAATATATGTCTGTAAAACTGCCAATGCTGTACTATTAGTCTGAAAATGGTCGAATATTTACGTTTTCTATTCTCCTGCCTCTACGAAGAACAAATTGTGCATTAATGTATTACTGATATTACTGACCTCAATGCATAAATTACCATACATATCAAAATAAGTATTTTTTCAAACGAAATTAAATTTCCGTAATACACTAGATGTTGAGGGGATCATTGCCTCCCCCGGCCGTAGAAAGACGTCAAATAGCCCGGCATTTGAGAGTAAATTATTGCTTAAAAGTTGGTCCGTAACATTTATTCCATCATATATATTCATGGGTATTTTAGACGTTTCTGAACCGATCAGAGTTGATTTTGTCTTTATAGTTGTGTGCTCTATCAGAGTGTACATATTACCTCACAAATAAATTATTTCTTTAAGTGGCCTCTAAACCAACACTGAACAACCCCTTTAACCATTGTCTTGTTTAATTTCCAGATTTGTCACAACCACAAACGGCAGATGAACCTGACGACATTCACAGTACTGATGAGAAGGGAACCCCGGAGCCACAGAGGGAACTAGGTAATTATTTCTTATTAAAACAACTTTCGGATCAACCAGGGCGTACAAAATGGGAGGGGGTCGTGAGGATGGGCGAGGCATAAAAAAATGTATTATTTTTCAAACTTGGGAACAGCCTTACTGTGCCAAAACAGAATAAAAGTGTGTTGTGAATTTGTAATCAAATTACATTCTCATGGTTGGGGCAGATATATATGTCGTGTAAATCGTGACCCCGTTTCGTCAGTCGTATTGTATTATCCTGGCTACTTCTTATTTGTAGAATTCTTATACGCATTCTCTTCCGCCCCTCTCCAGCCTGCGGGTAATGATTAATCAATATTTAATTTGAATCGATACATATTTTCTAGGTTGGATCCTTGCTACACCACTGACTACCAGTTAGCATGTATAAATCAACACTTATGTTGTTATTTGGACCCATGTGGGTCGACTGTGTCTATTACTTTTCATACATTACTAAATTGTCTATTGATTGTGCTATTGTTTACCACATATATGGGGTGATCATGCATTTTATATCACCCTTAGATCCAGACCATCAGGAAGCTTTAAGCGATCCAGATGCTGACAACCCGTCGATGTCTCCTGATGGTGGATCACCAGCAGCTAAAGATAAGACAGGCGACCGAGTATCGGATGAACGAAACGGTAATGTTTAACTTGAATAATATGCCGTGCGTGTGAAACTGTACTATTATTCTTAAAATGGCAGATTATTTACTGCTTCTATTCTCGTGCCTCTACGAGGATGAGTGTATCAATGTAATACTGATAAAAGTGCTAATAATACAACTATATAATACAAAGTAGTAGAATAAGAACAAACACAAATAGTATTACTACAACTACTCATACTACTATTATTACTAGTACTACTATACTACTATTATTACTAGTACTACTATACTACTATTACTACTACTACTACTACTACTACTACTACTACTACTACTAGTACTACTACTACTACTACTACTACTACTTCTGTCTACTACTACTACTACTACTACTACTACTACTACTACTACTACTACTACTACTACTACTACTATAATTACTAAAACTTCTACTACTACTTCTACTACTACTACTACTACTACTACTACTACTACTACTACTACTACTACTACAACAACCTCGAACCACTAAAGAAGGAAGATAAGTCAAGCTATGAATCCAAAAAACATAATGCCCGTAGCCAGGATTTTTCAAGGGAGTGCGTAATTTACAAAAGCGGTGGTCGAGGCCTAAGACAGGGACCACTAGGCCTGAAAATCATATATTGGTTTCATTTTGATTTTAACTCACACTCATCTTTCACTAGAACCTCACATTGCCGTTTCAACTCTATACACATTTTGGTACTATGTAATCATGTTCATGTATTTAAAAACTTTGATGACATTTGTTTATCTTGGACATTTTGTTTATCTCATTCATGCACAGGCGAAAAACAAAATAAAGATAGCATTCGAGAGGTACGTAAATATAATCTACCTATTCAGTATTCAATATCAACTTCAACATACACTGATACAGGTGAACTCTAAGTTAATGGTATAACTCTCATAGTCAAAAGTCATGATTGACAAGGATTGCCGAGTGACAGCGTTATGCAAGTGAGGCAGCATGTGCACGTTTAGAAATCGTATACATGGTACCTCGTTCACGATACTAACGTCTCAGCATTTCAGCCACCTTTATAGCAATAATTCTAATTAATAAAGTTGCTTTAATATCAATATTTGGATCGGTAACTTGCAATATGGTAAGTGGGGATGACAAAAAAAGTGCAGTGTAATAAGCTGAATCATATACATGTATATACTTCTGGTCGGTTTCTTTCTATTTTAAATATTTGTTTTATTTAGTTGGTAGTTGTGTTTGGTATATAGGTATGTATTGTCTTGTTTTTTTATTTGAAGGACACTGATTTGTTCGTAAGGAAGCTACGGAGGAATCTAGGACAGATAACATCAGATGTCGTTGGTAAAAATGAAATGAAAAGAGGAGTACTGAAGGAGTGTTATCAGGTTATCGACAAACACCTCGATCTACTGGACGGAGACCTATCATCATCCATGAAGGTATCACAATAGTCATGATGTCATACAAATATCTATGATGTCTCATTATAAGGGAGCCAAACTTTCAAATGTTTCTTACTGTTACTGATAAGAGCATAATTCGTGTCACTAATATTCTTATCCCCTATTTGGTTTCACTAATGGAAAAAATAAATGTTATCGGTTTATTATTTGATGTCACAATTCAAATGCACACTCGCAAGTTCACACGATTTAACAATTGACATGTATTTCGATATGTTTTATGTAATGGCTAATAAATCCACGTCTGATTCATATGTTAATATAACAGAATGAACCGGAGGATAAAGAAGGGGAAAGTGAAGATGTCACCATGTTTGTAAAATACGCTGGCAGCTTGATTTTCCAATTCGGACTGATTGACACCGACTTTGCCAGAATATTACGGAAGAAAATTAGTAATCGTCTGAGAACCGAAGAAAAAGAGAACATTCAAAGCTCTTCCTCATTCGGGGTGAGTATTGGAAATAAAAGAGTGTTACTATGCAGTGATAAATGGTTTAACTCTGTGGGCCAAATTCTCATCATTGACACAAATTTAGTCTGGTCTAAAAAGACATGCATTACCATTAACTATTTAACCCGGGATGTACCTATGACATTTTACTAGCCCTTCGTCTTCGTTATCAATGTACATGTATATCCCTCTGCAAAGGCATCCGGAAAAAGTATCTCTTAACATTCCAATCATGGTATAACCGGTCACCAGTAATATAGCGTACTGGATGCAAGTACTAATACACCGTGTCTCAGATAAAACGAAACCGGGTTTCATGGCAGAAATTTTCTGTCATAATGAATAATTTCCTTGATGATATATATATGTCTGAAAAGCTCTGTGTCTCTTCTTTCATTTGATGTACAACTTATGGCACATAATTCAAGCATGACTGAATTAGAACAATGGAAAGTGGTGTTACCAATATTCCATTTGCACGCATAAATTTTAAGTTTGGGTGAGTTTAAGGGTTGTAAACGTACTTATTTTTAAAAAGGGCAAACACCACATGAAAGTTCATATTTGTATCTTTTACATGACACCTCATGCTAACAAAATTAATGATTTATGCCAGAGAACGAGTACAATGAAACCATGCCTGATTTCTGCCCAAATGAGTGAAAGTTGAGTAAGAAGTCGCTCACCTTTCCTGACAATGGACTTTGATGCATGAGTGAATTTACACAAACATGGGGATCAGGGAAACCATGGGAAACGGGCTAGATCAGGAAAATTACCCATTTGGGCTGGAATCAAGCATGATTTCATTGTACTCGTTCTCTGGCATAAATCATTTATTTTTTAATCATGAGGTGTCAAATAAAAGATAAAATTATGTATTTTTATGAGGTGTTTGTCTTTTCTCAAAATAAGTACGTTTACTACCGTTAAAACTCACCCCAAAACCTCACCCAAACTTGCAATTTCTGCGCGCAAATCGAATTTTGGTAACACCTCTTTCCATTGTTCTAATTCAGTCTTGCGTGAATTATGTGCCATAAGTTGTACATCAAATGAAAGAAGAGACACAGAGCTTTTCAGACATATATATATCATCAAAGAAATTATTCATTATGACAGAAAATTTCTGCCATGAAACCCGGTTTCGTTTTTTCTGGGACAGTCTGTATAACTTCTCATGAATTGTTCGACAAATTTCTTAGTCGAATGACGTAACAACTGGCACCTGGGTTATCTGCCCCGGCTTCAAAGAACTGCTCCAGTGCGAGTTCCAGAGACTGGATGAGGAGCAGTACGGCAATGTCATCAGAGACATCAATACGTATTTGCAAATTGAACTAGAGAGAAGGAGAGCGGAAGAGTCGCGAGGGGGTTCGTTTTCTGGAGTAAAACCCGCAACACGGACCGTCACCACACTTAGTCCAGAGCATTCTCCTTCCAAACGGGTGAGTTCAAAGATTTTCCAGCGTGGAGATTCTACACTGCGGATCGTCATTTTAGATATATGTAGGCTACTTTGTGCGCACTGCATAACACTGAGCCAGTGTATGTCACGAACCATGCTCAAGGCGTTCACAAGAGGTCACTACATATCTCGTGTCCGAATCTGAACCACCTTAAGGCCAAATTACATTATTTGGAAAGTTCCTGAAGTAATCTATATTGGCCAAACTAATTGATTAAAGGATACCTGTAAAGTGTTTAAATCCACATAGTTTACATTACTTTGAGCTTCCACATTTCAGCCGTGTTGTTAAGCTTATGGTAAGAGAAGAATATAATAGGGATATATTATTTTGTTCAATTGCCCCTTAAGTATGACGATATATATCATTCAAATCAGCGCAAGAGCGTTAATGAACGGTCATAAACGTCATAGACATTAGTTATAAAAGCCGACGTAAATGTTCGCTTTTTTACCGAGGAAAACAGACAGAGTTCTTTTTCAATGAAACTGTCACACATCTTTTGGACATATCTTATAATGATTTTGGTACAGGATTGAAGTCTCAAATGTCATTTTGGGAAATATCTGACACTTTACAGGTGCACCTTTAATATTGTTAAAATGAATGCAGTATACAAAATTGCTTGTGTGGTACAATCCGAACTGAAGTATCATTAAATGCATACATACATGACATATCGGTTGATACTTCAATGCATACCGCCAGCACGCTAAATTCACTGCCCGTTCGCCCATTCCCGCCGGGCTGGATATTGGTGGCTGTACGGTCGACAAGCTCGCATGCCGTGCATAAGTGCGCTTGCAAAGCTTTTTCATGCAGGGTATACATAGTTGAATTAAATCTATGGTAAAAAGCTCTTTGCACTTCCTCGCAATCTTTATAAAAAAAAACTATTTTATCTGAATTCACCGTTACTATAATAAGTGCCCAAATAAAATTGTAAAAAGGGTTCTCATGTTCGTAGAAACGAAATATTAGGACAATGTAAAATTCTTGTGCATACATGTTTTTTTTTCAAAATTGTATTGGATGTTTCAAAAGCTTTTCCGTTCTTTATTTATGTTAATGATAAAACATGCTCTTTACCTCTCCCCTCCTCTTTCTCCATCTCCATTACAGCCTCCATTAGAGCGCACAGATAGCTTGGTAGAGGACGATGCTACGATCATAGCGCGCGACATCGCGAACTCGACGAAACTAAGTCAGAAAGAAAAGGAACTGCTGCAGATCACAATCCTTGCTGACATCGTGTACGCAGATCCATCGTCGCCGGAGTATTGCCAGGATCATGTGAGTTTACAGCTCGGTCCACCAACCGTTAGTAATGATGATATTTGGTTTACCGTTTCGAGTATAGGAGCAAGGAGCAAGGGTTCCAACGAACATAACGAGGGCCGGAGCTGTTGATGGTCGTGTAGCCCAGGACTTGGGGGGGGGGGGAGTTAAAAACAAAATAACATAAGGGGAAAGTTATATGCAAAATAAAGAAATACTAATGGTATATCTCCTAGAAGCTCGCGTGTATCACTCCCCTCCCCCTCATCCCCTCCCCCTGCCCGCTTATAATCTTCTTCACAATTAACAATTTCATTATATTTGTTAAACATTTTCCACAGGAGGAAAGTGATAAGTATCGGCATGTGGAGCATTCGGGAACATTGATGTCGTTAAACCTTGGTGAACGCAGTTTAAATTCCGACTAAACGTTGACATGACTAGTGGGCGCCTGGTGCAAGCTGTGCCAAAATGGGCAAAAGTGATGCAACCGAACCCTATAACTATGTATAACAATGTGTGATTCTGCGTGTGCCTCGATCGCCGCGGTAAACATGGTAAACTTCTCCGTCCCTCGGATAGCATGTTTTCCCTCTTGAAATTGAATCACATCCTCTACAAGTAATGGATTCTGAACACTAACTCCGTTCTCTATATGCTGGCACAATTTGTATATATACTGTACTTTGTCTCATGGGCGTTGGGTACATTTTTCTCAGAAGGCCGATATATTTTGCCCAAATAATTATCCTTCCCGTTTTTCACCCGACAAGCAGAATTGAAAACAATTTTTTTTTCTCATGGCTGCCACTAGTCTGAAATATACTAATTTGGGATATTCAAAAAGTGTCACTCTGAAGTCTCTCAGTATTCAAACAGAGATCTGGTATAAAATTTGTTTGCATGTGCACAAAGTGATGAATGTTCGATAAAATTCGTTTTGTTGTGGTCTGATATAGGTCCACTGAATAATGTGTAAAAATGTCTTGTTAAATGGATATTGTATGGCCAGGTTATGAGTGAAAATGCAAAATGATATTCGTTAACTCATTGCACTGACTTTGTACACATTTATATCATTCCAGTGGATAATAAAGACCTGAACACTTCACTCGTAAATATATTTCACATATTTATGATCCACAAAATTGATCATACCTTAATTATGTTACATTATTTTGATTGTAACTTATAGTGACTTATAGCTTTATGATAATGATCAACAATGAATCAGTTATGATAATGATGATGATGATGATAATGATGATGATACTTATGACAAATTCTTTAATTCTTCTTAGAATAGTAATTGTATAAATGATTCTTTTAACAGCTTACTGATTATGATAAAGTCAGTAATAACTGCCTCTATATGGGTTATTCTTTGTTTAATTTATGTTATCAAAATAAACTTATTACCAACATCAGTTTATTTAATTGTATGTTATTATTATCTTATGTTATTTTTTTCTTCATTTCATGTTATTTTATTTATTTTTATATTTGTTTTATTTTGTATTTATTTGTATTTATTTATTTTTATTTTATTTTTTTTTGGGGGGGGGGGGTAAGGTGTGGTCTAGTAGTGATAAATGTTGCAATACCAGATTTCTACAATGACTGATGTGTATCAACTTCATGTTATTGATTTATTTTAATTTCAATTTCAATTTATTCTTGCTTCCAACAAAACATTACAAATGAATTATAATAATTTACAACAAATAGAGATATACATGTTGGAAACAAGAGGGGTCCACTAAAAAGCATTGCTTGTACAATTGTGGACCCCTCAAATAATAGTTAGGAATATTGTATATTTAAATTAACACATTCTATACTACAAACAAGAACTATAGATAGGAAAAAGGGGATGCCAACAGAGACCAACATGAGACAAGAGAGAACTTTACATGACAAAGATAGGAGAAGACGGACACAATACAAAACAATAAGTGAGAGATCGGGGTACAAATCTGAACAGTGGTATAAAAGGATGAGCTGTATGTGGGGTTTAGGAGAAATTGAGGTTAAAAAGTTGCGCTTCGAAAAGAGCTATGCATACGAGGGCACAATATATCATATCAGATTACATTTATAGTCCGCGCGTAAAAAGAGACCTTGTTTAGAAAGACGTAAGGACAGGGAAAGAATAAATGGGCGATAAGTAAATGATGTTCATAAGATTGTAATTAAAAAAATTGTAAAGTTTTTTCTTCAAAATATAAATCGATGGAGCATTTTTTATTTCATTAAAGAATTCCATAATTTGGGGCCATCACATGTGAATGTATTTTGAGCAAGGAGCGTCCGCAAGCATCACAAGAGAGGTAAATGTAATTCTTCAGAATGTCTAGTTGGATAGCTATTTAAATTTTTTAAATTTATTTTCAAAGTAAATGTATTTGTATACAGAGTAGGCCATATAATGATACAATTACATAAGTACATTGGGTGCATTGTACAACAATCTAATCGCGTTCATAATTATATAAATATATATTTTGTATAATCTATGTAGCTTCTCTATACCACCTACTTATAGCTAGCTTTGTAAAAGTTCATTGTTTGTTTTTTATGTTTTGTTATTGATTTATAATCATATATGCCTAAAATGTACGTGATACATGTAAATAATATATGTAGTGTATAATAAAATTGAATTTGATTTCTACTATTCCAAACAATATCGTTAGTGTTCTTAATCAATACAATAATTAAAGGCTATAATTGTTGCGATAGTTAAGCCTCGGTTTAGAGGGCGCTTCAATTAATAATTCATATGTAAGGTAATAAAAACCAAGTGTAATATTTGTGCGAGCACATATATAACAAAAGCGGTTCAGAAATATCAATAAATATATCCGATCGGTATAAATGTGGGACCCACATAAGTAAACTATTATATAATGCCTAAAATTCTTCGAAAAAATACCCCCCCCCCCCCCCTATCTCCCCATTGAATCAATATTTAAAAAAATATCACATTCACAATTTTCATAAGAAATGGTTCAAACCAATATTTTTTTAGAGAGCGCCCTCTTGTGTTTAAACGGCTGCTATTTGAATGATAACAATCTCCTAATTTAGGCATTTGCAAGTTTTGTTCTACCTTCCGGGCATGGGGGAGTAATAATCATTAGTTTATGATTATATGGTTCAAGTTTTTGTAATTAAAATTTAGAACTGTACTATCCCTTTAAATCAAGTGCCCGTGGGTGCCTCTACTGCCAGCATTTGAGTGGATCATGATGTCTTTAGATAATCCAGGTCCACACGCATTATTTTTATGTTGCTGTGCCCCCCCCCCCCCCCCCCCCCTCACAATCAAAGGTAAACTGTGTCAGTTTTCCTATATGGTAAACCCTTTTTGTAGAAGATGTTTATAATCCAATATAAACCGAACACAAACAGTAACCACCCCCTAAACAATTACCCATAATTTCATGACCGAGAATCGTTTCAAGATTTCGTCTTGCCAAAATATCCCTATTGTAGGAAAACAATGTGTAAAAATAAGAGGTAACCATTAATTCATGATTGAGTGAGCACACACTACAGAGAAAAATAATAGTCATATTTCAAAATTCGCAAAAGTATTATCATCATTAAAAATGATTGAGTATTGGAAAATTTAAAAATACACTGTTTTACAATCGCGATTAATGCACGTTACCACATGTACCATACAAACATCAAAATGAATGGAATATCGAACAGCATTGATTCATAAACCATAATCAATGCATTCAGCCACATGTGCTGTTTCACAACAATGTACAGGCACGCGCAATGCTTTGTGACTTTTGAATTTGGAATTTTGTATTTAATCTGTGCTCATTCAGCCATAAAGTGATGAATATCTCTGATTTTCATACATATCGAACATAACAACTGTACCAATATTGTGGTAAGATGACATATGGAAACAATTATCGGTTATGAAATTATGAGCAGTAGTTTAGGGGTAGTTACTTTTTGTGTTCGGTTTATTTCGATGCTGCTGCCCTTATTGTAAATGGCCACACTTTTTATTGCCGTAGTCCCGCTGGCGTATATTTTTTTACACCACTGTTGAGCCATTTTCGCTCAAAGCGCGCTGTTAAGCCAAGACTAGCGCCTGCTGTATGCGACTCGCGCCTGCAGTATGCGATACAATTTCTATGAATCAAAAGCCAAGTCATTTTCTCAATAAAATCGTAGTTTCACACACTATGGTGACTGTGAGTGCATTGTATCTACGCCTAGATGAATATTCCTAGTCTCATCGTCGTGGTCGTAGTCCGCATCGGGATCGGCCACTAATTAATGGACAGTCCAGGGGTGTTGATCCTGGGGGGCAGGGGGGCGGTCGCCCCCCCCCCCAATGAAAATATTGGGGGGGGGGGCGAACATATCAATTCGCCCCCCCCCCCCCAATAATTCCGAAAATGAGGAAGAAAAAAATTGAGTGATATAATGCCAAAGAGGGGAAAGACACATTTATCAATAATTAATCTTCAAAATAGCCGTTTTTTAGTTTGAAAAGGACTGTAAATCTCTTTTTTGCCGCGCGCTTCGCGCGCATACAGTTTCACATATTGCAAGTTTCATTTTGGTTGCGGGAACTCACCTTTCGAAATGTGTTGGGCAGTGTAATTTCTCAAACGCACACCTCAAACGAAGTTTATTAAACCCTCATATATAGATAGCACACCGTCACAGAAAATAAAATAATCTGAAACATCTTTCAGTCAATTCGGTCCATATGCGCTGAACGCAAATCAAATTGGAATATCATGTCCCCCCACATTTGAAAGTGGAGGAGATTGTCCCCCTCCCTTTGTCATTATGTATGTTTGGTGCCATACTTATATACTTCATATTACGTGAAATTTCTGTCTCAGGTGTGCGCCAAATCGCACAATTTCACGCCCAAAAATACAAAAGCTCCCTACTGTTGGAGGGGGACACCCCCTCCCACACCCTCCCCCGTTCGGTCGCTTCGCTTCCTCGCAATGTCTCTCCTCCACTTTTGAGAAGTTGTTCGGTTTATTTCGATGCTGCTGCCCTTATTGTAAATGGCCACACTTTTTATTGCCGTAGTCCCGCTGGCGTATATTTTTTTACACCACTGTTTTCGCCATTTTCGCTCAAAGCGCGCTGTTAAGCCAAGACTAGCGCCTGCTGTATGCGACTCGCGCCTGCAGTATGCGATACAATTTCTATGAATCAAAAGCCAAGTCATTTTCTCAATAAAATCGTAGTTTCACACACCATGGTGACTGTGAGTGCATTGTATCTACGCCTAGATGAATATTCCTAGTCTCATCGTCGTGGTCGTAGTCCGCATCGAGATCGGCCACTAATTAATGGACAGTCCAGGGGTGTCGATCCTGGGGGGCAGGGGGGCGGTCGCCCCCCACCCCCAATGAAATATTGGGGGGGGGGGGGGGGGGCGAACATATCATTTCGCCCCCCCCCCCCCCCAATAATTCCGAGAATGAGGAAGAAAAAAATTGAGTTATATAATGCCAAAGAGGGGAAAGACACATTTATCAATAATTAATCTTCAAAATAGCCGTTTTTTAGTTTGAAAATGAAAATGAAATAATCTGAAACATCTTTCAGTCAATTCGGTCCATATGCGCTGAACGCAAATCAAATTGAAATATCATATTCCCCCACATTTGAAAGTGGAGGAGATTGTCACCCTCCCTTTGTCATTATGTATGTTTGGTTCCATACTTATATACTTCGTATTACGTGAAATTTCTGTCTCAGGTGTGCGCCAAATCGCACAATTTCACGCCCAAAAATACAAAAGCTCCCTACTGTTGGAGGGGGACACCCCCTCCCACACCCTCCCCCGTTCGGTCGCTTCGCTTCCTCGCAATGTCTCTCCTCCACTTTTGAGAAGTTGTTGACGCCCTTGCTTCCTTGTAAATTTTTTCAAATTTCGCCCCCCAATCGCAAAAACGGATCGACGCCCCCTGATGGACACCCTCGCCCTTGGACTTGTCTTCGCTAGATCGATATCTCAGAGTCGCAGAGTCTGATGCATATAAATTATATGGCATACAGCAGGCTCTAGTCTTGGCTAACCAGCGCGTTTTGGGCCCGTTTTGGGCGAAAATGGCTCAACAGTGGTGTAACAAAAATATACGCGTCCCGCTGCATCGTTTTACCTTCCATTTCCGTTCCAACAAAAATGACTTGTGGCAAAACTGGCAGTAATAGCAAATTTCGGAGTTCCATGACGTTTCGTTTTACGCGAAACAAAGGCGAATTATAAGTATCCTACTTGGTGTGCATCATTTCGTATCCTGCTAGTACCTTCCGGATGTCAAATGGATATGAAACGGACGGAGGCTCGGTGCAGTGTGACTAGGTCATAAACGCGATAACGTGTTTAAAATGTGCTGTCAATGCTATGGTGTAGCTTCGGAATGCGAAGGGGGGGGGGGGGTGGGGGGGGGGAGGGGGCGGGGCATGCCCCCAATAATTTGACAAAACAATTCATAGAATAAAGGGGAAATGTGATAACATGAAGAAAAAAAAAAGGTGTGCCCACGCCCCCCCCCCCCCCCCCCCCCCCCCACACACACACACACCATGAACACTGCACCAAGACTAAGTGTGCTCCGGCCTTTTCTAGTTGTCTATTTGATTTAGAATTCTTTCGTATTGCTTTGTTCGTATTTTGGTTGTTATTTATATATTCCATTTATTGGAGTGTTGTTTAAAGTGTAAAAGCAAACCCCCAAAATGCTCTGATTTTGTAAGCTTTGACCCATGTAGAAAAAACTGTGCTGACTGTGGTCCGTATGAAATACGATGAATATACAAATATTAATGAAATATATTGCTTCCAAGGTCATCATGAACCATTAATTAGGAGACGAGTACACACTAAGAAAAAAGCACCTCCATTAATTAGGAGACGAGTACACACTAAGAAAAAAGCACCTTTAAAGGGTGCCCGAGCTTGCCACACCAGCGGCACCATTTTGGTGCCCGTGAGCACCATTTT
>JBAMJV010008131.1:0-16214 GCA_037951105.1 Echinarachnius parma
TCGCATCCTTCTGACTCTGTCAACAGTTCACCCAGGTCTTTGAAAACCATGTGGATTATCTCTGCGACCTGGATGAGAATGAAATCAAACTATGAAAACTTAAAGACATTCATTGATAACGGACACAAAATATAATCAAATTTATTCTGTAAATAATTTATCATCGATACATATTTTTTTCAGCATTTTCACTTCGACATGTTTTAGTGTTTGAGCGTGGTACAACGATTTCAACTATTATTGTTGATTATTTTCTTTTGACTAAACAAATTGGTTAATTACGCATAGTTAATCATCGTTATAACATGGACTGTATTTTTTACGGAGACGGTTATAACAAGGGGTGCGGTTCGTTATTCCGAAGGTTCGTTATTCCGAAGGTCCGTTATTCCGAGGGTTCGTTATTCCGAAGGTTCGCTATTCCTAAAATGAAATCGGGTTCGTTAATCCGAAAATTAATTTTGGTTTGTTATAATGCTATAATTTCATATAAAGAGATAAAATAAACTTAAATGTTTGATTGGTCTGGCCAAGGAGGGAAAGGGGGAGGGGTATGCTTAATGCAGGCTGTAAATTAAATAAACAAAACACAAACTATAGTATTATAACAAGCCCGATTTAATTTTCGGAATAACGAACCCGATTTTATTTTCGGATCAACGAACCTTCGGAATAACGAACCTTCGGAATAACGAACCTTCGGAATAACGAACCTTCGGAATAACGAACCTTCGGAATAACGAACCTTCGGAATAACTGAACCTTCGGAATAACGAACCTTCGGAATAACGGACTGTAACCATAACAAGCATTCCCATTCAATTTAATTCAAGTATTCACTCATAAAGCAAAATCAAAAAGAGATATAATTTACAATGTGAAACAATATACTGTAATTATACAATACCAAATAAATTAAACTGTAATCTGAGTAAATAGGGATCAAAATTAAGATAGATTAACATTGGCTTATATATGATCCATATAAAAGAAGCACCCGCTTCGTAATAAAAACATACAATTGAAGATGAAGAGTCAGAAAGGGGGTACAAGTTGGATTTTACTTATTTAAAGTTACAATAGCATAAATATCTGTTGTGATCTAAGAGGCAACCAGGGGGCCGGGGGAGGGGGCACTTCACCAAAGTGTGGGTATTATGTGCACAGTAACCCTAATCCTAACCCAGGATTTTTTAAAGGGGAGGGTTTTGGCTCCAAAACATTTCTGTCAGCGGGGGGGGGGGGGGGGGGGGGGGGAGTAGTAGAAAATTTTCGAAGCCGAGGCCAAGTACCTTCAAAAAAAATTCGAGACCGACACCACAGTTTTCGACATTTTCGAGACCGAGACCATGGTTTTTCGACATTTTCGAAGCCGAGATCACGCTTTTTTGCAGTTTTCAAGCGTGGCCAAGACCATAAAACCGCTTAAATTTGGTCTCGAGACCATTTAAAATTTGAAAAAGGGGGGGGGGGGGGGGTTCAAAGCCTCCGGAGGTGATCACCGCGTTTGCAAGAGGAGTCTCGGACGTCGCGGATCGACCCTCGCCATGTTTGCAAGGGGGTATACGTACCCGCGCAGGAAGGGGGTCTCCGGAACGAAAAATTTAGCTAAAAAGGGGATCTTGGGATGGCATATACATACTGTACCTATAGTGTCAGGTATAGGGATAACCCCCCCCCCCCCCCCCTCCCCTGGGGGAAGCTAATGTTCTTGAGAAAATAATCAATAGGAAGCATAATCTTACATTTTGGCGAATCATTAAAATCATTTAAATTCAAGCTGGCTGTTACGGCAAAAGAATTATGACTAAGACAAACCTGTTTCATGAGGTCCGGTCTTTGTGTGAGAGGAGAGAACGCGTCCCTGACCGCACCCAAATCAATCCCATGATGCTCTGCATTCGGTTGACCAATCCGATTGCTATAATGATTGACAGAGTGGGTTCTAAGAAATGTATAAAATTCATTAAAACAACGAAGAAACAAAAACAACTTAATTTTGATGGTAATCCGTTAACCGGATATTGACATATCACAATTACAAGCTAGTGTTGAATATATATAATAATTAGAAATAATAATGGTAGCGCATGTTCCGCCTTAACGTTCGCGGCACATCAGGATTATTACCCCGGTCATCGGATACATACTGCACTCAATCGAGCACAAAAAGGTGCACATTTTCCAATCCCTGGGGAGCATTCTAGCCAGGCAACCTCGCGTAGGTGCGCACAGTGCTAAGGAGCTCCGTTCCATCCTTCCAGGTACCCATTTATACACCTCGGTCAAGAGCAGCAAATCACGGTGGATAAATGTTTTGCTGAAGGAAAAACGCAGGCCTTGGGTTCGAACTCGGGACCTCACGATTGGAAAGCACGCGCTCTATCAATCTTGCCATACCACGTCCATGTGCACGTATTTGTTATCAATATAAAGCTGTGACCTTGACCTTTGACCTCATGCTCCCAAAATATGACAATTTTATATATATGTATCTCCCCCAGAAACATGCAGGTACCAAGTTTATGGTATTTGTCAACCGGGTCTAGAGATAATGCAATTACAATTCTGCTCCCCAAATCTGGGCATTGCCACCCTACGGGTGCACCTGTGCATCCCATAGCTAGGGAGCAGACTCCACTTTTAGATGCATAGGCCTACTTGCACCTTTAAAGGGTGCACATTGGAACCTTAAATTCTTGTGTGCAAGATCAAGTACCACATTTGAGGGTATATAATTTGTCAAACGGTTCTTGATATAATGCGATATTTTTGCATATTCATTGAGCCAGGTGACCTTGTCCTTTGACATTAAGGCCACACATATATACTCAGTTCATAAGCTCCCCAAGAATGCAAGATACATTCAGGTACTAATATTGATGGTAATGATGGTAATATGTGTGAATCGGAGATGGGGTGCTCATAATTAGCTATGTTTGCATGTGAGCCCTGCGACCCTTCGACCTTTGACCTCATGGCCCCAAAATCTATTCGGATCATTGTCATATGAACACAGTCATATACTTAGTTCTTGGCGCAGGCATATAATAAATTGGCACGGTTCTAAAACGAAAATTAACTTAAACTGTTAACAGGTAATATAGCATTTTGTATTTAGATCTAAATATTATTGGTACCTCATACAAAATATGTAAAACCATAGTAGTTCATGTTCAAATGTCAACACATCTCGACCCATAATGCCTTTCTTTGTATATTGATATAAATCATCATCATGTCACTCTTGTAATAATATGCTGATGAGACTTACTCTAGGAAGTCTTGCACGAAATCATGTGATGAAAACGCCCTCTGTAGTTCTGATATCGAATCATTGTTGGAATCGGCTTGGTCCTCCACTGAGCTCGCTGAGTTGCCATAGAGACGCCCCAACACACTCCTCACATCAGCATCGCCCATCCTCACGGACTAGCAACTAAAGATAAGCAGTGCCAAAGTTCAATTTTTATCAACATTATTTTATCAATGCCTGAGTCGAGCGGAGGAATCTATACAGACAACAATGAATACAGTACTAATTTTTGTTTTGTAATATCAGTAATTGTGTTAAAAATATCAGTTATTGGAATGAATATGCTATCAGGGGCATCGATCCGTTTTGAGATTGGGGGGGGGGGGGCGAAATTTAAATTTTTTTCGAGAGTGACCACTGAGAGAGCTAAAAAACCCACATTTGGCATGCCCGAAAATGTTATCATGTGCTCATTAAAAGTTGTCTTGATGGCTCGAAGACCTGACTTTGGGGACATCCACATTCGGGAACAATAATGGGGGTCCAGGGGGCGGAGCCCCCGGAAGCTTTTAGATTTCAGACATTTGCAACTATATCATGCGTGTTAAAACTGTATAAAATAGTGAAGATTGAGCCTTGCATGAGATGGATCCACGTGATCCAGCATACTATAGAGCCATCGATATATACTCTAGGGCGTCAACAACTCCTCCTAAGTGGAGGGGAGACATTGCGAGGAAGCGAAGCGACCGAGCGGGGGAGGGTGTGGGAGGGGGTGTCCCCCTCCCACAGTGGGGAGCTTTTGTATTTTTGGGCGTGAAATTGTGCGATTTTGTGCACACCTAAGACATAAATTTCAAGTTATATGAGGTCTTTAAGTATGGAACCAAACATACATAATGACAAAGAGAGGGGAACAATCTCCTCCACTTCCAAATGTGGGGGACATGATATTCCGATTTGATTTGTAGTGACTATTTGTATCTACCTCAGTTATCCTCTTCACTCTGTGTATAAGCTGTCTATTGATAGCCCCTGGACACTTTGTATTGTAATCTGATTTGCCTTTCACACACTCACAATGCCCGATACGAGGTCAACAAAGGCCCTCATCAAGGACACCCTTTTGAAGGATGAAGACATTCTCAAAGTAATAAAGGACCTTGTGGCCCAGTCAATGGAAGCCTCATACAATGACATCATTCTGAGGATGGAGAAACAAGATGGGCTTATATTTGAGCTTCAACAAAAGCTCGATTCTACTGAGCATCAAAACACCATCCTGAAGACGAAATCCGAGGGCAGCAAAACCTCATCAAAAAAGCTGCAATCCGAGCTGAATGACCAGGAGCAATATTCTCGCAGAAACTGCATCCGGGTGTTTGGTGTCCCCGAATCTGCCCAAGAAGACACCACTTCAACTGTCTGTAAGATAGCGCAGGAGAAGCTACGCATCACTCTAAAGCCGGAAGACATCGACCGATGTCACCGCGTCCGAAGAAGGAATCCACCTCATCCAGGACCACGGCCCAAACCAGCGGCCATCATCGTGAAACTGACATCATACCAACATCGACAGCGGCTGATCGTCAACCGGAAACATCTGAAAGGAAGCGGGATAAGCATCTGCGAGGACCTGACCGATGCCAACCGCACACTCTTACATGATGCCTTCATCGCCAGCAAGAAGGAGAACAGTAAGATAGAGGCAGCCTGGTCGATGGACGGCGGATCATCGTCGCGGTGAAGCATCACACGGTAAGAGTGTGCGGAAGCAGATCCATGACAAGAACGAACTTGATAACATTTGAGCACAAACATTGGTATTGAAGCATAACATCTTTCTTCTTGCCATCAATGCATATAACACGCAATAATATGTATAACTTATTTTAAAAGTATACAGTAATGTATACTGCATTACTGCAATGCTGCAATCCGAGCAATCTCTATCTGCAGAGTGTGCGTCCATCGACCAGGCTGCCTCTATCTGCAGAGTGTGCGTCCATCGACCAGGCTGCCTCTATCTTACTGTTCTCCTTCTTGCTGGCGATGAAGGCATCATGTAAGAGTGTTTTTTAATACATCTGCTACCATTTTTTTTTCATTCTCTAGACATCCAATACTTACGCTTCCAATGTTACGTTCTATTCATTAAAGTTCGTTTATACATTTTGTACATAATTAGGTGATACGTATAGCGTATCACCTTTTGTTATTACTCAGCGGGTGTTTCCACAATCGCACAATACTTCACGATCATCTCTGGCTTTGTGTATATAATTCGTGTCATGTTACAAGGCTCGATCTCGATAAGATCTTGTTCATAACATATCAAATTATCATGCGACATCATTTGATAACGCTACCACGATCCGTCGTCATTTCCCGCGGTCATTCCGATTTCATTCGACATCATTTTGATAACGCTATCACGATCCGTCTTTATTTCCCGCGGTCATTACGATCTCCAAATATACCGCAATTGTGGAAACACAATTTTTTTTTTTTTTTCTTTGTACGTTTTTTGTGTCTCGTGTCTGTAAAATTTGGCTGGGGATATGATAATGAAACCTGGTGAACATAATAGACCTTGGTCCGAAATTGTGCACCTGGGTAATGATTATGACGGTACTACCCTGTGACGTCATGGAGACGCCATTTTGTGAAATATTTCAACAGCCCATATCTTTCTTACGTAATGGTATATTTTCACCAAATTCTGTACATGGCAAGCTAAGTTCAAGGGCTATATAAAAATGTCCTTGAAAAATTCTCAAATCAACCGGCGAACCAATTTTCCATACGTTTCAGGTCATTCCGAGCATTTCAAAATTTTGCGCGCGTGCGCGTTTGCGCGCGCGCTTTTTCACGCGTAGCGCGCACGGAACAAAACTTTTTTTTTTTTGGAAACTGTTCCCAATACTTTTTATGATAAATTAAAACAGTTTCCAGATCTCCTCGACCAAAAACGCTCGAACAGGAGGGCGTAAAACTTTAAAATCCGCGAGTGCTGCTATGCACAAAATATGTACAAAATATGCCCTTTTTTAATTGATAATAATTTTTAAAATCCACGGGCAATTTTGTTTAAAATATTTTTCCTTGCAGACGAATGAGTTGTAGATACAACGTCATGCATCCTTATCGCCAACCAAACCTCATTATGTAATCATATGACCATGAGAAGTTAACATTAGCAGTTTTCAACGATTTTATCATTTGCGATTATGTCTATATCGTGTTTGGATTCCGATATCTCGGTCAATTCTGCTTGAATCTGTCCCAAGTTTTGATATCCTGTAGCTGGGACGATTCTGAACAATTACCATCTCTTTCCGACCGGAAATGTGCCGATGCGCGCGTGCTACACATGAAATCCGCGCGTGCTGCCATATGTAAAATATGTGAAGATGTGGTAAAAACATGCCCTGTTCAATTGATCATAAATTTGAAAATCCATGTTCAGTATTTTGGTCGTTATGTTTTCGTGATAGAGTATGAGTTGTAGGTATAGTGCGATATTCAAAGTTTGCAAACCGGACATCATGACGTCATCAAATTGCCATGAAAAGCGAAAATTTAATTTTGATTGATTTCATAAATTTTGTATTATGTTTGGAAGGTGCAGTTGTGCTTCTATCTCCTTCGATTCCGCTCGAATACTTCTACAATTTTGATATGTTGTAGTGGAGATATTGAGGAAAAATAATATGTTCCTATTAATTTGCTCAAATAATGGCAACATTTGTTTTTCCTTTATTGCAATTTAGCATACAAATATTTCAAGAAATTCCAGGTAAGCCGTTATATTTCTTTTGTTTCGTAACTTATGGCGTTTTTAATTAGATGTTTGAAAACAGTAATTGATTCTCAATACAGCGCACATCAAATTTATGCATATAATGCGTTGCCAATTAACGAGACCAGAACACCCTCCCCAATGTTAGGGTCTTCGCCCTCATACTACATCATACAATTTTATGAAACGCCCCTCCTTCCAGTAACGGTTAAAATAGTCTCTCACCCCTAGCATTTGTGCGTAGTATCCCTATTAGAAATGAAATAATGCATGGGGAAGGAATAAAGACACTTGTAAAAGATCATCTTGTAAGATGATCCATGCTCATAGATTAGCTCCAGTTTGGACTGGTAGAGTTCACGGGCGTATAGATCGGGGGAGGGGGTGGGATGGGTAATATACCCCCCTCCCTTTTTGGGGTGGGGTGTGGGGGGGGGGGGGGGAGGCAATGGCCTGTACAATAATTCCCCGCTATTTTTAACATTACATCTTTATAAAAATACATAAGATTAACCCTTAGAGATAGACCTCTGAATAATTTTTCCTCATTAAGATTTCCTCCAAATAAAATTGGTTTAAACTTGTTGTGGAAAGGTTCAAAAGATAAATTTTCAAATGGGTACGGATCACCTAATTCGTCTATGACGAATTTCATGTCTAGTTATTTTTGTTTTTTTATTACTTTGTTTTAAGTATATAATTCATATTCATTTGATTTGTGTGTTTTTTGTAATGTCTTGTCGTGCTCGATTTGTACAATGTCTCAATGAAAAACAAGTATCTCTATCAACCTTAAGAGAATTTCTGTCACCATCAGACCCCCGAAGTACTAATAACTTCACACAGTCACATTAAACACCAGATGAGTTCAATACATTTGTATCACAGAAATTGCCTAATAATGATGTCAATAACAAATTATCATTTATCAATATTAATTGTAGAAGTCTCCAACATAATTTTGATGCATTGTCTGTACTTATGATGTCATATTGTCATTACGTATGCAAGCTTCAATCATTGGTGTTTCAGAAACATGGCTAAGCGATGAAAATTCTCAATATTCTCTGTGCAATTTAGACAATTATGAATTTGTGGGAAATAATAGAAGACTTGGACGTGGAGGAGGTGTTGGTATTTTTATTCGTAAGGACATTTATTTTAAACGCCGCACTGATTTGGATATTAATGAATCATTTTTAGAAAGTATTTTTATTGAAATTGAACATTTTAATTCAACAATTTTAATATGTGTTATGAATAGGCCACCCGGCCAACCAGTGGATGACTTTTTAATATCTCTCGATAATGTTTTTAATATTGTAAATGTGGAAAAGAAATTATTCTATTTAATGGGCGATTTTAATATTGATTTATTAAATGTTGGGAAGGTGCAATCTGTTAACGATTGTTTATCCATTTTAATGTTACATTCTATTATTCCTTTGATAAATGAACCGACTCGTGTTACTGACAGGTCTTCATCGTTATTAGATAATATTATTACTAATGACTCTTGCCATATTTACTCTGGAATATTATTAACTGACATTTCTGATCACTTCCCGGTATATTGTATTTGTGATACTGATATTCATAAAAGTATCCCTGAAACTGACTTTTATAAACGCAATATAAATGAAAATAATATTAAAATGTTTTTACAATTGTTGCACTCAACAAAATGGTATTTATCTAGTGATGTGAATAGTAGTTATAATAGCTTTGCATTTAGATTCATGAAATTGTATAATTTGTGTTTCCCTGTTAAATTAGTCCGTATGAAATATAAGCGTAACAATAAACCCTGGATTACAAATGAAATTATAAAGTTGAGTAAGAAAAAGTGTAGATTATATAAATTGTATATTAAACATCCAAATGATTATAGGAAAGAAGCATACAGAAAAATTCGTAATAAATTGAATAATATGATTAAGATTGAAAAAAGGAAATATTTAAAGAAAAGTTTTGAAAACTCTATGGGAAATATGAAGAAAACATGGGATATAATTAACAAAGCAATGGGGGAAAAATGTAAGATGACTAAAATTCAAGAGATTAAGAAAAATTATATAGTGATAACTGATAACAATGATATTTCAAATAGTTTTAATGAATATTTTGTAGATGTGGGGTATAATCTGAATTGTAAATTTGATTGTTTTGATGATTCGGAGTGTATTAAGTATATTGGTGTGAATGACAAGTCTTTTTTCTTTAAACCTGTAACTAGTTCAGAAATTATAGATATTGTTAAAAAATTGAAAAATAATACAAGTGCTGGATATGATGATATTGATGTTAAAATTGTTAAAAGATGTATTTATTGTATAAGCAATCACGTATGTGCAATATTTAATCAGTGTCTTGAACAAGGAATATTTCCAGATAAAATAAAATTGCAAAAGTGATACCTTTTTTTAAAAATGGAATGTCTGAAATAATGTCTAATTATCGCCCTATATCCGTCTTAACAGTTTTTTTCAAAATGTTTAGAAAAGTGTATGTATAATAGATTATATGCGTTTTTAACGAAGTGCAATATCATTAATAATAATCAGTATGGTTTTAGAGCTGGACATTCTACTTCATGTGCAATAATTGATTTTATTCATAAGGTAGCCTCAGCAATAGATAATAATGAAGTTACGCTTGGATTGTTTTTAGACCTTAGTAAGGCATTTGATACGTAGACCATCATATACTGCTGGTTAAATTATATCAATATGGAATAAGAGGAATTAGTTTAGATCTTTTTAAAAGTTATTTTTTACATCGTCAACAATTTGTTTCTATTGCTAATGAAAAGTCAAATTACCAAGAAATTAAATGTGGAGTACCTCAAGGATCAATATTAGGCCCCTTATTGTTTATTGTATATATTAATGATCTCCCTAGGGTGTCTGAAATTTTAAAATCAATTTTATTTGCCGATGATACAAGTATTTTTTATCTATCCAAATATTCAATCACTTCAAGATATTTTTAATCGAGAAATTAAGTTAATAAACACATGGTTTTCTGTAAATAAATTGTCAATTAATATAAGTAAGACATATTATATGATTTTTACTAATAAAAAATGTGACACTAATTCTATTACTATTCGTTTGTGCAATACAGAAATTAAACAGGTCTCTTCACTCAAATTTCTTGGTATAACTATTGATAATAAATTAAAATGGACTGATCATATAAATGCTGTTTGTAATGTGCTATCGAAAAATATTGGTGTTATGTATAAATTAAAATCATTTCCTAAATGTATATTAAAGATGATTTATAACAGTTTGATATTACCATTTTTGTATTATGGAATACTTGCATGGGGGAATGCATATGAAATTCATGTTATGAAAGTAATTTTATTGCTGCTACCAGCCTAAGCAATTTCCTTGTGTTTTTAACCATTTTTTATTCATGTTCTGTAAATTTATTTTGTGTTTTTTGTGCTTTCCTATGTTAAGTAATTGTTATTGTGTGATACTTTGTATACTGCTTTTTACCATGTATGTATTTTATTGCTTTGGCAAAATAAACTGAACTGAACTGAACTGATTTGCGTTCAGCGTATAAGGACCGAATTGACTATTTCAGATTATTTTATTTAATGTGACGGTGAGCTATAGATGAGGGTTTAATAAACTTCATTTGCGGGTGTGCGTTTGAGAAAATACACTGCCCAGCACATTTAAAAATGAGTTCCCGCAACCCAAATGAAACTTACAATAATGAGAAACAGTATGCGCGCGAAGCGCGCGGCAAAGATGAGATTTATAGTCCCTTTTAAACTTAAAAAACAGCTATTTTGAAGATTAATTATTGATAAATGTGTCTTTTCACTCTTTGCCATTATATCACTCAATAGTTTTCTTCCTCATTTTCGAAATTATTGGGGGGGGGGGGCGAAATGATATGTTCGCCCCCCAATATTTTCATTGGTGGGGCGACCGCCCCCCTTGCCCCCCCAGGATCGACGCACCTGTGTAATGCTATACATAACTTATTATACAGACTGTCTCAGAAAAAAACGAAACCGGGTTTCATGGCAGACATTTTTTGTTATAAGGAATAATTCTGAAAAGCTCTGTGTCTCTTCTTTCATTTGATATACAACTGGCACATAATTCACACATGACTGAAGTAGAACGATCAAAAGTGGTGTTACTAAAATTCCATTTGCACGCAGAAATTGCAAGTTTTGCAAGGTTTTGCGGTGAGTTTTAAAAGTAGCAAACGTATTTATTTTGAAAAAAGGCCTGACAAACACCGCATACAAATTCATACTTGTATCTTTTATATGACACCTCATGATTAGAAAATAAAAGATTTATGCCAGAGAACGTGTACGATGAAAACATGCTTGATTCCCGCCCAATTTTGAGTAACTTCCCTGATCCCCATGTTTGTGTAAATTCACTCATGCATCAAAGTCCATTGTCAGCTGCTAAGTCAGGAAAGCTGAGCGACTTGTTACTCACCTTCACTCACTTGGGTAGAAATCAGGCATGTTTTCATTGTACTCGTTCTCTGTCATAAACCATTAATTTTTTTAAGATGAGGTGTCATGTAAAAGATAAAGATTAAGTACGTTCACAATTACCCTTAAAACTCACCCAAAAAACTCACCCAAACTTGCAATTTCTGCCTGCAAATGGAATATTGGTAACACCACTTTCCATTGTTCTAATTCAGTTATGCTTGATTTATGTGCCATAAGTTGTACAATGAATGAAAGAAGAGACACAGAGCTTATCAGACATATATATATCATCAAGGAAATTACTCATTATGACAGAAAACTTCTGCCCTGAAACGCCTGAAACCCGGTTTCGTTTTATCTGGGACACTCTGTATATAATACACGACCGCGTATTGAATCATTCGCTGAACTCACTCTAGCCATAGACCTCCCAAGGTAGGTATATCCTGCTCCAACATCCTATAAATCCTCGACGAATGATTGGAACAACTATTATCAACGGAAGATGAATATTGCCCTAATTGTTACTGTTATAATATAAGTTAATAATGTATATAATTATGTTTATAATAATGTTAGTATAATGATAACAATATAAAAGTTATAATGTGCATAAATAATTATAATTTATCATGTCTATCAATTAGGTTATCTGGCTGAATATGCCAATAAACAGTTGAGTTTTAATAATTATACGGCCGTATTTTTTTGTCAATGGTGAACACACTTCACTTCAAAGATGCTCAGCGAAATGAATGTTCTAGCAAGTATAGTTTATAGACCATTCGCCAATCACATCATTATTGTATGTGACAATAATAATAACCATGCAATTTGATCTGGTGACTGTAAAGATAATTATAATTCGAGCTTTAAACACTGTGTACGAGCCATGTTTTTTATGATATCATTGTGTATGAAATAGCAATACAATTATTGCACATTCATGAGCGGATCCATCCAAAATTAAAGTCGAGCCAGAAATCCCTGCCACCATGGCCTTGGATTATTGAATGAAATAATGTTTGTTTTCACCATTATCAAATATATGGCTGTATCACAATCACGAATAAAGTATAAAACACTATTTTGGTAATTGTAGAGCCAGAACGATCAATATGATTATATCGTAGTATAACAGGGGCCGCGAAAAGGTTTTGAAAGTGGAATCGTTATGTGTATGCTTACGTACGTATTTCTTTGTTTTAAGACAAATAATAAATTTTTATTGGGGGTGGGGGGGGGGGGGCTGCAGCCCCTAGCCCCCCTACTCCGGTTCCGCGGCCCCTGGACTATATACGAGATCATTTTTGTAGATGAAATTATATGCATCTATTATTACTTAAATGTTGCTTCCATGGTGGTGTGTATAATACGCGTGCCGTTTGTGTGATTTACTTTATCACTGTTCTTGTATTGTTTGATTGGATACATGTGAATAGATATTGTATCCTGCCTTCTGGGTACCGTTCAAAATCATAAATGAATAGTTAGAGCCTTAATTTGCGTGGTCGAACTGGTTGAGGACACGTAACGATATTGGTGGATCACTTTATGCATTGTTTTTCACAATTTCCCCTTATACTTCTGGAGGGACACGCCCCCCCCCCCCCCTTATAGCTACACCACCGACTTTATTTCATAGATAACCCGCACAAGAAATTGATTATTATAATACAGTCTATAGATACACACAGTCTACCATGCTCACACCCTGCGTATCGGAGAGTGTGAAAGGGAAGCAATATATTGTGTGTTCTACATGGAAACACAACAAAAATATTCACAAAAATCAAGCAAATCAAAAATAAGTACGCTGAATGCCCATTGAAAATGTCAACATTTTCGAGGCCGAGACCATTTGGTAATGATGGTAGAGGCCGCTTAAAATATTTGGTCTCAAGACCAGCTACAAGTGGTAAAAAGGGGGGGGGGGGTCAAAGCCAATGGGGGTCGGGGGGGATGAACCTCCCCCCCCCCCCCCCCCCCCCCCGCCCCCGTGGACGCCTATGCTCATTCATAATAATATGAACCACATGCAGGCCGGATTTTCCTCAGCTCTCACTATAATAATGTCATACGACAAAAAAAGTCTTTACAATAAAATTTAAAAAAAACAATGAGGGCGGGGTATCGTCTGGGTGCTCCTTTCGCTTTGTCTGCGAGATAAGCATTGATTGAGGGTAAACACGTGGGACGTGCCCCTCCTGACGTTCTTACTTAGTGGCATGTGAAAGAGAATTAAACTCACCTTGACTTTCAGGGCGGGATGGTATATAATCCGGTATCGGGAGTCAGTGGGGGCGTTGCTCCTCTTTGTAGAATAATTAGAGCACCTAATCCAGAGACCTATATGGCTCGCAAATGGTGTGTTCAACGATTCTCCAAAGATCGTCACGTAAAAAGGAAATCACAACGTAGAGCCACGACCGCCAGTAGGATAAGGTATACCAGCTAAAGTGAATCGTCAACTGCTCTCGTGCTAGAGAAAACTGGGCTCAGCTCATAAAATGAAAATTGTCTTGAATGCCTGTGTATTGAGAATCACTTTGTCTAATAGGCCCGATGCAGCTAGGGGACTTTGAACGTGAGTAGGTTTTCCCATGCATGCGCGCTTATAGCAGCCTACATGTGATATCGACTACGGGATGATATCAGCGGGGAATCCCCTGTATTTTATAAAAGGACAATGACGTATTTTACTCAAAATAATGACCCTTGAATGTCAAATCATGACGTAGGTACTCGTAGAGAGCTGCACTGCAACATCTGTATAATATAAGCTCAGATTCTTGTCGGGATAATTAATTTGTATTTTATCTTGGGTCACAGAGTTGTATATAGAATAACATGCAATTGTTCAATTATTCTGTCATGATATTTTTTCCCTCAAACTGACCGGGGCTATTCTTTCTCTCTAGATTGTTAAGGTGTTGGGGTATTCTGTAATTGTTCATATAAACTAACCAATCAATCAATTACTCAATCAATCAATCAATCAATCAATCAATCAATCCGATATCAATCAATCAATCAATCAATTTATCAATATACCATTCAGAATTATATCAATCAATAATAATAATAATGTTTCGATTTATATAGCGCCTAATATGATTGATAATCATCTCTAAGCGCTTTACAATGATAATATTACCCCCGGTCATAGGATACAATGCATACCAGCACACATTGTGTGCACCATCTCCACTCCCTGGGGAGCATTCCTTCCAAGCGCTCATGGGCTCAAGAAGATCGTTCACATAAGGCTTTCACCTCCTACCGGGTCCCCATTTATACACCTGGGTAGAGAGCAGCAATTGTGGATAAATTGTCTTGCCGAAGGACAAAGGCAGTGGGCAGGGTTCGAACCCGGGATCTCATGATCGGAAACCGCGCGCTCTACCAATCTTGCCACACAACATCCACAACATCCATCAATCAATCAATCAATCAAATAGTCTATTATTAATAAATCAATCAAAGTCAATCAGTCAATCAATCAATCAATCAATCAATCAATCAATCAATCAATCAATCAATCAATCAATCAATCAATCAATTAATCAATCAATCACTATCAGTATATATCACTATCAATCACTCACTCAATTAATCAATCAATCAATCAATCAATCAATCAATCAATCAATCAATCAATCAATCAATCGATGTATCATTCATTCTATCAAGCAATCAATCAAATACTTAATTAACCAATCAATCAATCAATCAATCAATCAATCAATCAATCAATCAATCAATCAATCAATCAATCAATCAATCAATAGTACAGTACTTGATTGCACGGTGATCATGGAGATGTAGACGATTTTGTTTATTGCCTAATTATACAGTTATATTGCATACGAACTACTCTGCTCTGAGGACCCATGAATGTACGATTAATTGATCATACTTATATAATTATATCTTACAGTTTCAGCTAGGTGGAATAGCTAAAAAAAACACTTTTGCGACAAAATTTGATTAAATAGGAACGACCAAAAATGCAAGGAATATAAAACAATTGAATCATGAGGGAAGGTCAATTTGGAATCGCTCTATCCAGAAAACTGCGGCTTTTTAGATGTTTAGGGAACTCCATCTCTACCCGCCGTAAACTCAAGACCTAAAACACAGTGTACTGTAGCCATGAGCATGTTGTGACGGAATGTGGTGAGAAATCATACATGAATCGAGATCCACTGAAGGAAATGCATGGGTCAAACAAGGTGCATCAAACCAGGGGCGTCGATCCGTTTTTGAGA
The DNA here is from genome assembly GCA_037951105.1 of Echinarachnius parma. Classification (NCBI taxonomy): domain Eukaryota; kingdom Metazoa; phylum Echinodermata; class Echinoidea; order Clypeasteroida; family Echinarachniidae; genus Echinarachnius; species Echinarachnius parma. Next base: position 15,816 of record JBAMJV010008131.1, read on the forward strand.
TTGGGGGGGGGGGGGGGGGCAAAAGGCAAAATTTGAATTTTTTTCGAGAGTGACCACTGAGAGAGCTAAAAACCCCACGTTTGGCATACTCAAAATATTATTATGCGCTCACTAAAAATTGTCTTGATGGCTCGAAGACCTTACTTTGTGGGCACCCATATTTGGGGACAATAATGGGGGTCCAGGGGGTGGAGCCCCCGGCAGCTTTCAGATTTCAGACATTAACAACTCGTATCATGCGTGTTAGAATTGTATTATAGTGAACCTATACTCGTAACGTATAACGGGCATAGCGAAGAAGAGATTGAGCCTTGAGGGTGTGGGAGGGGTGTCCCCCTCCCACAGTAGGGAGCTTTTGTATTTTGGGGCGTGAAATTGTGCGATTTGGTGCACACCTAA
>JBAMJV010008132.1:0-70397 GCA_037951105.1 Echinarachnius parma
AAAACTGCTTAGATATACAGTCAAACCTGTCTATAGTGACCACTCAAGGGACCGGCGAAAAGTGGTCGCTATAGACAGGTGGTCGCATTAGACAGGTTGGCGCCATTTTAAATGTATGGTCGCATATATTGTGCCTATATGCACATATTAATTGGCATCTGTACACGCACGTGTCCATAGTTTAATTTAGTATTTGTTGCATGCATAACCACAACACAAATTGAAATGATATATTGGCATTATATTTTGAATTCTATCAAATGTTTGTACATGTAATATATTTTTAAGTGAAATTAAAATTGCAAAATGTGTCAATGTGTCATCGAAAAAAGCGCACGGATTATCAATGAGAAGAGTAAGAAACACGGGGTAAACACCCCGCCTCGGCGATTAAAATATTTGTTAGATATTTGTCAATTCAGTGATGTTGAGTGAATGCCTTTGATTGACGCATTTCTGTATCATCATCAGGTACTGAAGGGCACGTATACTCTTTGTTAATGAGTCTGAAGCACAAGCGTCTGTCTGAAGTTCATTGTCATTTCAAAAATGCACTGACATGCTCAGAATTGGAGCCTTGAGCGACCAGAGGCGACCGATGCCTTGGTCGCTCACTAGCGCAATTTTTCTGGTCGCTATACACAGGTTTATACGTGCGTCGGGACCCACATGGGGGGCTTGGTACAAACAGTCACGTTCACGTCACGTTCACGTCACGTTCAGGTTCTGTACCTTTTGTGAAACAGGTCACCCAAATCTACGAACAGTCACGTTCACGTCACGTTCAGGTTCTGTACCTTTTGTGAAACAGGTCACCCAAATCTACGAAGTGTAGGGTAACGTGACCCAACAATTTGTTGACCTGCTATATGCAATCTACGAAAGCTCACGTAAATTGCCGCTGGCGTTTTAAAAAAATAACGTAAATTGTCATTGAGAAGAGACTAATGGCAAAATAGCTGGTTCGGGGGAAGACTGTATAGATTATGTGAAATGAATGAAACAAAATGTACCATTCATAGGCGTACCCATGGGGGCGGGTAGGGGGGGGGGGGTGTACCCCAAAAATACTGTTTTGGCTGTTTTTAATTCACTCCAAATATCTACAGCTAACCCCCCCCCCCCCCCCCACCCCCCCCCGCCCCCGCTCAAAGAAATTTGGCTGGCGAAATAACCCCCTCTCCTTTCCCTTTGAAAAAAAAAAAACATGTGTGCGGCCACTGCATGCTACCATTACTCAGTGTACTAATGATGCAGCTAATGCTAGTGAAACTAATACAATGGAATGTACCAATCTATAATGTACAATTAAAATGTTAAAATTATATACTAAAGTGTCGTGTATGGTGTAAGGAAAAGCGCATACACTTATCAAAGGATGATAATGACACAACTAGACAAATGCATGCACACCCAGACACAATGGTAGTTAGTTATACCCTCCCATACATGCAAATTATACGTACACAAAAGACAAACATGTAATAAAAACAACAACAAATGAAAGTCCCCCTTTATAAAAATAGCAAAATAATTGTAACGAATAGGTTTGAGCAAAATAACTTTCTACACGTATTGATTACTTGTGTGTGATAATAAAATTCAGTGGTGTAGCGTGGTCGGACTGATTGGGGGGCAACAAAATCACTAGCGAACCCACGATTTTTTCAAGGGGGTTTTTGTCAAAAATGTGATGTTGGTCCAGGACCAGTCCAAAAATGTTGAACCGAGACCAGGACCAAGTAGTTGAAAAAAAAATCCTGTCATCGGCGGGGGGGGGGGGGGGGGGGGGGGGGGGGTGGGGGGTAGGCTTTAGTCGTAATATTTTTTCGAAGCCTAGACCAGGACCGGTTCCAACAGGACCAGGACCTAGCGGTTCATAAAATCATGTCAGCGGGGGGGGGGGGGGGGGGGGGGGGGGGGGGGGGTAGTCGTAATCGCCGTGCCTTGCACAGGTACACGTTTCATTGCGTGCGTGCATATCGCATAATAGTGATCTGATGCGTCGCGACGATATCGACGAGATTCGAGAGCGAGCCGAGGCACAGTTTGACGACGCGGCGATCGAGTAAATTGCAGGCTAGGCGCCGGATATTTTCGATGATATAAAGTGAGAATGTGAGTTTAGTTTGGTATATCATTATACTTTTCCAGCTGTTACGAGGACATTGCCATATGCCCAGCCCAAGGCTCGACACTGGCTATGGCCCAAAGCCTGGCAGGACTTCGTAATCAAGGCTATTATATGCACTAGATATCTGCCTTATCATTATTGACGGCAGCCAGTGAATTCCAGAGTGCAGTGGCAGTGCTAGCTTGCATGCTATTATGGCCGGTCTAGGCCCTAGCTAGGCCGGCTATGCAGTGGCAATCTTTGCACATGGCTCATGCAGCCATAGCCGTGTCGAGCCTTGGGCTTGGGCATATGGCAAGTCCTCGTAACAGCTAGAAAAGAATAATGATATACCAAACTATACTCACATTCTCACTTTGTATTATCGTCATCGAAAATATCCGGCGCCTAGCCTGCCAATTTACTCGATCGCCGCGTCGTCAAACTGTGCCTCGGCCTCGCTCTCGAATCTCGTCGATATCGTCGCGACGGATCAGATCACTTACATAAAATTTTGTGTGCGCTGCGACAAATCCTTAAACACGCAATCCCCATAGCTTTTCCATCGCACAAAAAGGACAAGTTGTGTCGTCGAGAATATTCTGGATGACGTCATTACTAGTCTTAGTAACAAGCGCTTTCACTTTTACAAATAATGATTAAACACTCACGTCACGTTTTTGTAGACGTGACGATTCGAGTTTTACCGGCATGGAAAACGACAAATTGTTGGGTCACTTTACCGTGACTGTTCGTAGATTTGGGTGACCTGTTTCACAAAAGGTACAGAACCGTGAACGTGACGTGAACGTGACGTGAACGTGACTGGTTCGTACCAAGCCCACATGGGGTGGTCGCTGGTCGCGTTAGGCAGGTGGTCGCATTACGCAGGTCGCTTACTTCCACACGATTTTTCAGGGGAGGACCGGAGAGCGGTCGTTATGAGCAGGTGATCGCTATAGACAGGTGGTCGCAATAGCAGGTTTGACTGTAGTACATAGTGATAACACCCCGTTACACAAACAGACATTTTGTTTTTATCATACACAGACGTTTGTGAAGACAAGCTACACCGACTGCATAGCAAATAATTAACTGATCTCGCCCCAGAAGGTCGAATACAATGCACATTATAATACGTGGTGCATTATTACGATTATAGCGCAGTTAATTTTCTTAAAATCAAGCATTTCAACATCCACGCTGAAAACTTCCGAAACGGTTAACCTTTCTTTATCGATACAGGAATTCACTGAATGGTTTCCTCTTACAACATACTCAGATCTTTGTATATAACAGAACAAGAAAGTGTTTAGTGTACTTTTGATATCTTCGGCTTAGATCACTGTCATAAGATTAAGGAACACACTTGCGTTAAATAACAATAATTTAGATTCATACTTAGATTAATGCCGATTCACACTGTCTAGAACCTAATGAAATTCATCTGAATTAGCTCTTTTCTCAGTGACGGGTCACATTTACTTTCTATTCATTTTTTATATTTGTATTTGTCCCTAATCTTAGAAAAAGATAAAATTATACCTGCTCCTAGATTACTTGGTCGGGAAACGATGAGAGGACGAATTTGGTCACAATTGTAAACGATGGCCGAGTGTGGAATTGTTATCTCTATGGGATGATCAAACTGGAGACCAGGCGACCTGCTTTCACAACAAATACCATAGCAAGCCAAAGACTCGTGACTTGAAATATCGACCCTTGAAGCATCGGTCACCGTCTTCACTGTGATTTCATGTGACGTCCTCTCTTCACTGCACCAGGTGGAATTGTGACGGTAACGTTTAGTTCTTCCAGGTGTATATCCTTTCCGACATCAGTGACGGTATGACGTGCATGTCGGGTACAAGCTACATAACACGTTTGCGGGAAACAAGGATTGATATATAAATATATTTAAAAATAAGATTTTAAAAACGTATAGCATGCAATTATTCTTACGAGAAAACCACGCTATAGTTAAAGGGGTAGTACAGTTTTGGTAAGGCTGAACTTTAGTAACGAAAACCTGCACAGTAACATTACAAACTAATAGTTACAACTCCACCATGCTCGAAAGGTATACAAAATTACAAAAGACTAAGTAAAAAGCTGTTATCATTCAAAAAAAGCCATTCAAACTCAAGAGGGCGCTCTCTAAAAAGCATTGGTTTCAACCATTTTTCATACAAAATTATGCATGTGATTGTTTTCTTAAAAATAATGATTAATAGAGAGATCATCAACAACTATCTAAAAACCACTTTGAAAATTCTTGAAAAAAGTGTCAACTGTATTTCTTTCAATTTTTTTTTTTAAATCATCGAATAAATTTGGGGCCCAAATTTATTACGATCGGATATATTTATTGATATTTCAGCCATTTCTGACCCGATTTTGACCAAATAAAGTTTATTCTGCCATTAAAATTGCATGTTCTTTCAAATTCGACACTCAGTTTTTCATTACTTCACAAAAAATTGTGTTGTGTCTACCAAAACTGAACTACCCCTTTAAATGGCATCGTTGTACGTATCACTCTGTCATTGCAATAATACATATAAGTTTACCAGTATGGATTGGTATGATTATAACAAAGGTTTATGATTCATATGACTTCAGGATATATTGATGGCATAAACTATCAATAATATTTTATACAAAATTATTGCAGTGTGTATCCGTTGACCAGGCTAATAATGATCGTGTAAAGCGCTATGATCCCCACGGGAATAGCGCGTTATATATATACTCGGCAAAAAAAGAAACTGGACCCTTGTATAAGTTGAAATATTTCATATTGATGTACAATAAAGTGTACATTATCATATATCAAATTAAAGGGAATTTAGTCCTCTACATGCAGGGTATAAATTAAAGGTGTATTCGTTCATGCATGAAATGCCATGGTCAATTAACAATAGCAAGGTCTATTTTTAAAAAATAGCAAAAACAATGAAGGATCACACCATTCGACTGAAATGATAAGCGTTTCGCTTAAAACAAGATATGCGGGGCAAGTAAATTATGACATTATTTAACTTTATTGTTATGAACAAACTCTAAAAATACAATTTTTTTGATAAAACAGGGCCAGGTTATGAGAGCATCATCATAATGGTCTGTATTAGAGGCATGAATCTTGTCTGTTTCATGTGTCCCCTGCAATTACCTAGAGAAATGTCATGTTAAAGACTGCCCAACTGTTTGACCAAGGGTGACATCAGGTTTTGAAGATCTTTGTTTGGACTACGGTAGGATTCTTGAAAAGAATTTATACCATTTTTCATGCTGAAATAAGGGCACAAACTGTGGTTTCGACTAATAAAGCTTAGCCATGCAATTTCCCATTTTGTTACTTTTGGATGAAAATAAAACCTATAACGTTCACAATTTGTCTTTATTTTTATTGAGATGAAGATAGAAAAGGTCACATTTGTAATTAAAAATTATGCCATGTCATGAATATAGCGTTTTAGATTATGCTTATCAAAATGTATATGGTTGAGTGGATGTTCCATTTTTGCTATTTTTGAAAACAGACCTTGCTGTGGTTAATTGGCCGTGACAAGTCATGCATGAATGATTTCATCTGGAGTTCGTGCCAATATTGAAGAGGGTCGATTTTTCCTTAATTTGATATACAATATCATATATTTTTATAGTAAATTAATATGAAATATTTGGTCTTAAACAAGTGTCCAGTTTCTTTTTTTGCGGAGTATATATAACCGTTAATATTATTATTATGTACTCATGTTACGACGTTCGAATTTAAAATTTAACTTGTATTCGAAAACATAAACCTAGTACGGATCTTATGGTTTTTATTGCAATTCGTGACACATTCCATCGTTGGCAGCAACAAGTATGGCGAGGTCAATTTGAAGATAATGATAATTATAACAATTTTCTCCTGGTAATGTGCTTTAATCAACATGTAATTGTTTTCAATAATTATGTAGTTGGAAAGGTCCATACAGTACTTCTACAGTAATAGCCCGAACAATAATTATGGCGCTAGCCTTTAACCATATCTGGAAAGCTTTGAAGTATTGTGACTAAACAATTTTGTTTTCTCACCTCGTATTTCCTCTATAAGTGGCTTCTTTCCTAGATATGGGTCACATTTAGGTTTTACATGGTGCTACATTTACGAAAGAAATTAAATTGCCTTAGTAAATGTAATTGCAATAGTTAAAATGCCTTACCTTTGTACTTCGGAGTTACACTTCTAGAGGCAGTCCTAAATGTGATAGGAACGTGTAAATATAGTCTGGAATGAAATCTCAATTAACGTTAACAATATACTTATTCCAATTTCCACCTTCATAGGTGAAAAATATTTGTCATTTATAGCCCACGTTTACGTAAAGAGAGGTATATGTCATTCAATTTCTACTTGATGAGCTCATACAATAACAAAGCTAATCTTTCCTGTTAATACCCCCAAAATACACAACATGACATAAAACAAGATAGTCTAGTGAGCGTCATATTCTTTATAATGTGCACATTTATAAATTCCATTCAAATTCCAATGTTAAAATAACAATCAAGAATCAAGCCCGATATCGTATGTTTATCAGTCAAGTCTTTGTTTAATTGGAAACAGCAACGGATTTTCATATAGGTGACCTAACCCAAACCCAATGAAGAACAGCCATTAGCGGTAAAAAGGTAATGATACACATATTATCAAACATGCCCGTCTCATCTCGGCTATAACTTTTTCAAATGCATCAGTATTCCCAAATATTTTGTTTCATATTCTGAAAGAGTATGAAACGTAGATATTAGTTTATGCCTAACTTTGGCCAATTTGATTTTTCGAAGTCATCATATTGCACGATAAAGTAAGAACAAAGTTCAACCTTCAATTTTGACCTGTTCCCGTGCTCAAAACGTAAAATAAAATCGAATAAAATGATTATCCAGCCAAAACTCAGCTTTACCATCATCAAATCTAGAGCAAAATTCACCAAACAAAAGCTCAGTGCGATATGGTTGAAAAAGGATGTCAAGTGCACACAGATTTTTCAGACATTTCGATGGATTTAAGACCTTCTTCACCCCCACATTTCGATTTAAGTTGTATGTTAGCAATACATATTGTGACCCTATTTTGTATATATCATTGTATTGTTTACTTTGCTATTTTTCTGGGGGGGGGGGGGGATACAAAATCAATTTGTATAATAATGGGATCAACTTAACCAATCGGTACGTATCGCTTTATTCGTCCAAGTGACGATTTTAAGTCTATCTTACTCTTTATAATGCTTATACAAAATGCCCAAGGTTGCAAAGGTGGTTTCTATAGAAACCATTTATGATTACAACTATTTTGGAATTATGAACGTCTCCAGGTATAATGCACGCCATATACGACCGTCTACAGGACTAATATGAATAAAAGCAAACTTACACACGGAAGCCTAACAACCTAAACACATTGCAATTCACAGTAAGCATGCATTGATAATGTCATAGTCTTGTTATGCTCTACCTCGAGTTTATCATGCGCCTGACGGTTTCGTCTTTGGTAAACTGGATAGGAAGGTTCCCTTCTTTGTCTGGGATATCAAGTCTAGCGCCATTCTCCAAGAGGTAGCAGACCAAAGCTTTATCTGATGATAAGGTGCGTCTGTAGATGCCTTCGGACGTCTACAAATAGGTATTATATGCAATGGGGTATTAGCATAATCAGTACGTTGTTATAAAGTTAAACACATGTTATACAGGGTGGCCCCAAAAAACCGGAACGGGGCATTTTCCAAAATAACGTAACACAATTATTATGTCCATCGGATAGGGTGTCTTTTCCAATGAAAAACGATACCAAGAACATTCATTTTGGTTAAGTAGTTTTTGTTTTAGGGCGCTGTGAGTGACACCATGTCAGGTTCCCATTTTTGTCAATTTTTACCAAGTCAGTGCCCGATAATTTTCACTTACGGCCCGTTATAGCGGAGCAGTACGCGCGCCATTGTTAGTGTGCATTCAGCTGTAAAACGAAAGAATGGGCACAATTGTCCGAAGCTATAACGGGCAGTAAGTGCGAATTATCGGGCAATGACTTGGTAAAAATTGACACAAATGGGAACCTGACATGGTGTCACTCAGAGCGCCCTAAAAACATAAACTACATGACCAAAAGGACTATTCTTGGTATCGTTTTTCATTGGAAAAGACACCCAATCCGATGGACATGTGCCTCGTTCCGTTTTTTTGGGCCACCCTGTATAGGCTTTCTCGGCCAATTTCGTAAGCTTCTCATTCGTTTTGATAAGCGTGTCATTCAATTTCGCAAAATTGAGCTGAAGGCTTGCAATTGTGGTTCAAAATTGCATTTTACTCATACGATTTAGCTCTTTGGTCAAGTGATTTACCACGTTTAGCATTCAATAAAAAATAAAAACACGCTATTTTCATTCAATTTCGCCAACGGATTTCAAAGAAGGCGGTATAACGTAATCACAAATTTTCTCGCTTTAAATTGAATGACAATTTTATGAAATAGAAACACGTTTTAAATCGAATGCAAACAAAATGTTTTCGAACGATCGTTATATAAATTCGAATGCTAAAAACGAATTTGAACTGCAAAATACAGCTGTGGTGACAAAATCGGCGAACTTTAATGCACACAAAATGAATTCGTGTGGCCAACTTACGAAATTGACCGATAAATCCTATATTAAGATATCTATGTTATACAAGCATGAGTGTACAACAATCAACAAATAATGCCTCAGATGATGTCAACTAATAATCTTGCATCATCATACTACCCTATATCATAGTATAGGCATCGATAGAGCGGCCACTAGCTAGTCCGCTAGGTATCGAAACGTTACTTCATTCGTTCAAGCATGATTAACATTGGAAATAATATCGCTAGTGATATTCGTTTGTCTCGCAATGTATGGTCAAACTAGGAATCTTAACGATCATGACGTTTCGTGTGCCGCTGCAACACTTTGTCAAATGAGTTAGTTAGTTAGTTTTTTGTTTAAATGGCGACTCAGTCAAAATTGACTATTTACGCCATGTCTATATAATTGGCCGAAGGCCAAACATATACAATGGGCAAGGCGTTTGGCACCTGGCTAGTGCGAATGCACTAGTTCGCGGAGGCCACGAAAAACCCCCATCGTGATGGGGGAAACGTGGTTGCGTCCGTGGATGCCAAACGAGGGCGCACTCCCTGTCTCCTTGTAAAAAAAAAAAAAAATAATAATAATAATAATAATTTAAGTATTAATCTTTATAATCATTCCCACCTACGGTTATAAATATGTGCGCACCCGCGCTCACACAAATAAACGCATGCAAACATATATAATAGCCAAAGGAGCTATCATTTATTTTATTTTTTTTATTATAATGCATATATAAATTTATATATCTTTTATAATATATTATGTATATTATGACCACTATCATCGACAGAATGTACGCACCCGCGTCCGATCTGAGGACAATATTTTATTTTATTATATATATTATGTATTTGTGTGTATATGGTATGCGCCCCCGCGCATTTCACCGAAACAAATTCATATATATATCAAAATCTTGGCTATAAAACATATGTGCACCCCCGCGCACAGGCATGTGTATTTATATCTATACTACAAGTTTACAGAGTATGTGTCTATATCTCATTTATAAAGTGTCTGTGCACCCCCGCGCACTTATATATATAATCTATACTACATATTTACAGAGATTGAATGCCTTCTGGAGTAGCATCATCAATCCGGACGCACCCGCGCTCGGTCTGACGAGAAACTACTCTATAAGCAACTATTACTATGTATGTACAGGGAAACCCCGTTATAACAAGCTCGCTTATAACGAGGTACCGTTTATAACGAGGAGAATCTGTTTTGGCCTGATTATAACTGTGTGTTATCCGGGGTTTCCCTGTATTTAAATCTCATCTATAAATAATGTGTGCACCCCCGCGCACTAAAACATATATTTATAACTTAACTATACACTAACCAACAAAGTGTATACCTTCTAGGACATTATTAGTACGGACGCACCCGCGCTCGGCCTAATGTCATCCTATTTTATTCACAATTATTATATTATATATATATATAATTTGTTTTTTCCCTTTTCTTTTCCCCCTATAAGTAATTTGTGGATCCCCGCACAATAACTAAAATAGTATCATATTATGCATATAAGATATTCAATATAAAATGAATATCTACAGGTACCTATGAACATACATTTTCAATCAAATTGTATGCCTTCTTATGGCATGATCATCATGACTATAGTATTTATATATAACAATATATGTATATCTATATTACATTTAAATAGCTCGTGAGCCTTCTAGAGTAGTATCATCACACCGGACGCACCCGCGCTCGGTCTGACAAGAGGCTACTCTATCTACAACTATATGTATCTCTGTATTTTTATCTATAATATACATTTATAAAGGTGTATGCCTTCTAAATCATTATTAGTACGGACGCACCCGCGTTCGGCCTAATAAAAATCTGATGACAGTTGTATATATCAATATCAATATATATATATATATATTTTGTTTATATTAATTATAATATTGTACACGTACACTATCTATATATACAAATAAACCACATGTGCTCTTTTTACAGTCAGAGCGTACTACAGCTTGTGTATACTACTATATAGTGAACATATTATCATCAGATTAAACGCACCCGCGCTCGGTCTGAGATAAATGTAATTTATTGACAACTATTAAATATAAATGTATCTATAATAATATATTTAATTTATTACAATTTTTAACTAGTGGATGAACGCAATTGCGTTCAACTAAATGTAAGTACAATAATATTGTTATTACACTTCTTGTCAGCAGAATGCACGCACCCGCGCCCAATCTGAGGACAATATATATATAATATATATGTATTTGTATTAATTATGATATTGTACACCTGCACATTCCATATATACAAAGAAACGCATGTGCTCTTTTACAGTCACAGACGAATCTTGTCTATGAATATTTGAAAAGTTTACTTTAAAGATTTAAGGATCGCTCCTTTCACAGATTTATAGTATTTTTTTGATTTTTGAAGTGCACCCCGTCCGGGCAGTACTCCGCGAAGGGGTTGGCTAATCTGGAGTTTTTGTGGTTCCAAAATATGGTCGATGGAGATAACAGTATTGGAACCACTCCATTGATTAGCCGCACCCTCCGGTTGTACTCCCGGACGGGGCAGTCGTGTCGTCTTGTTCTAAGACGCTCGAGCAGGGACAGGACCACCACCGTGGTCGACGGCGAGGCGATGTTAATTTCCTCGACCAGGCCTTTTAATTCGGCCGCGACCACGGCTGGGTCGGCGGTCCTGTCCCCGATGTCGTTTCCGCCGATTTGGAGAATAATGGCCTTCGGGTTGTCCTCTCGTGCGGCACGTAGGAGGGGGGCCCGTATCCGGCTGATGGTGGCGCCTGGGATGCCCATGTAGCGGACGGTGTCGGTGTGAAGTCCCATGTTAAGACCATACGTGGCCAGTCTGGCGATTAGGCTGTGGCCCGCTATGATCACCGTCGGATGCATAGTAATCTATTTATATATAATTAATAATATAATAAAAGAATAACTATTATATCAATTTATTTTCAAACGCCAACCTAAAAAGTGTTTAATTATAATAACATAAGTACATTATGTTATCTTCTAATCTATACATTAATTATAACCAATAGAACAAAGGCGTGTGAGACAGTGGGTACGCACCCGCGCGCCCATCTTGTCAATCACGTCTTACTCTATTATAACAAGTTATAGTGTATCATACTTACCAGTATGTTTAATAAATTTAATCAGATAACTGAAATTATCTGGCTTAAATATATCTTTTATAGTGAGATCCTTCACCTTCATATCTCTTTTAAGAGAGTATCTTTCCACATTATATTTAATACAATATAATAAATAGTGAGATATATTATCCACAATATGACATGTTTCACACAGGTTGTGTGGTACATACCCCATATTAAAACGTTAATCGGGTAATAATGTCTGTCCCAATCTTAATCTATAATATAATATTTCATTGCGTCGGCATTTAAACTGCATAACATGGGCACTCCCAACGGTTGGTTCTAAGTAAAATAGAGATCTCCCGTGAGTATGCGTTGTCCATCTGCGTTGCCACATTTCCATATATTTATGTTTATAATATGATGTGCATTCCTGCAGGTTCAATGAAATTTGCATATCTATATTTACATTAGACAAGGCTTCTTTTGCTAAAGTGTCAGCCATCTCATTGCCTTCAATACCGCAATGAGATGGTATCCACGCTAACATTATAGTATGTCCTCGATTTCTCAATTGAGTATATTTAAACACAATTTCTTTAATAATGTTAGAATCACAATTCCAACAATTATTTTCAATTAACAACAATGTACTTAAAGAGTCTGTAAGAATAATGGAGGATGCAGGCCGGAAATCTTCCAGCCATTCAAGTGCCAATAAAATGGCAGCCTGCTCCGCTCTACATACAGATACTGGAGATATTTTCTTTTTTATTTTAACATCATAATATGGAATATATACCGCTGACGATGTATTATCAGTATCTGGGTCCTTTGACCCGTCAGTGTATATATGCAACATATCATTCCATGTAACATTTATTTTATCCATGGATATTTGTTTTTTCAAATGTATACTATCTTTCACCCTGCAAGCATCATGTATTGTTGTATCAATGAGAGGTACTAAGAGGTGCCAAAATGGGATCGCAAAATCAACCTTGTGTTGAATTTTCATATTTTCATTATTTGTACGTAATAATAATGGTTTCGGCGTGCGCCTTTCATCCATTAACTTAATAACCTCATCCTGCCAGCAAGGTTCGAGTATATCATATTTAAGCTTATCATTTCCGGTACTCTGTATATAGCATTTATATTTATCAATTTTCATTGCTCTTTGTATATCTAATGGGGGTTCATTACAAATGACCTGAAGAGCTGCTAGGGCGGTACCATGGAGTGCCCCTGTAGCAGTCTTCAGGCCCAAATATTGTACCGAATTGACTTTTGCAAGGGTAGTAACTGGGGCAGCTTCGTATACCTCGCAGCCATACTCTAGTATAGAACGTACTAAAGTTTTATATAAAATCAAGAGTATTTTAGAGTCAGGTCCCCAGTTACCACCCGATATACATCTTAGGAAATTTATCCTTTTTTTACATTTAATTATCATTTTTTCCACATGGGGTTTCCATGTTAACTTAGTATCAAGACTCATTCCTAAGTACTCATATTCATGTACATTCTGCAATTGCACATCATTTATTTTAATATTTAATGTACATTCTTTTCTTCTTTTCGTGAATGTCATAATACATGTTTTGTCTATGGACACCATCAATTTCCATTTACTACACCATTCTACGACATTATTTGTTTCTATTTGTAGTTGATTTTGTAATGAGTCAACATCTTTGTTCCTCATCCAAAACACTACATCATCTGCGTATATTGCCGTAGGGGCTTTGCATACTTTCACTAAGTCATGCATATACAAATTAAATAATACAGGGCTTATGACACTGCCCTGAGGCAAACCTCGTGTAGTTATGAATGGCTCAGACAGCTCCTTACCAACTCTCACCTGAATGAGTCTTTTTCCAAGAAAGGCTACTATCCAATTATATACCTTTCCAACAAAACCCATACTTTTTAATTTCACCAAAAGGCCATCCCTCCAGACTGTATCGAAAGCCTTAGCAAAATCTATAAATATACAACTCGTATATTCATTTCCCGCGAATCCTTTTATAATGTCTCTTTCTAATCGTAATAAATTATCCATTCCTCTTCTACCTTCTACAAATCCAGTCTGTGCATAATCCAACAAATTATCTTTTTTAATCTGTCTAGCAAGATAATATCATTTGTCAAATGATATTATCTAATGTAGACAATCGGTATTTATGCTCTACCGTGGCTCCCAACGCAGAATCTCACATAAGCGAGCACGTACCCGATAGGTCAAAAACGGGCCGCGCCAATTGGCCGGTGCACACGGGCAATCAACCAATCAACGGAACACTGGTTCGGTCCGCCTACCGAACCAGCGTACAATACGTCGCCATGACACTCCCCTACAATCCGGCCCCCACCGGTTGATTCGAAACCCACGGACGAGCCAAGCCACCTTATTGCTACAATGCTCATATCTACGTATCAATTTCAGGGCTGGGCGGCCGTATGTTCAATCAATAATAGTAAATATATTATCCATTGCGGATAATATAGTATCGGAAATAATATCGGTAGTGATATTCGTTTGTCTCGCAATGTATGGTCAAACTAGGAATCTTAACGATCATGACGTTTCGTGTGCCGCTGCAACACTTTGTCAAATGATATTATTTAATGTAGACAATCGGTATTTATGCTCTACCGTGGCTCCCAACGCAGAATCTCACATAAGCGAGCACGTACCCGATAGGTCAAAAACGGGCCGCGCCAATTGGCCGGTGCACACGGGCAATCAACCAATCAACGGAACACTGGTTCGGTCCGCCTACCGAACCAGCGTACAATACGTCGCCATGACACTCCCCTACAATCCGGCCCCCACCGGTTGATTCGAAACCCACGGACGAGCCAAGCCACCTTCTTGCTACAACGCTCATATCTACGTATCAATTTCAGGGCTGGGCGCCTGTATGTTCAATCAATAATAGTAAATATATTATCTATTGCGGATATAGTATCGGAAATAATATCGCTAGTGATATTCGTTTGTCTCGCAATGTATGGTCAAACTAGGAATCTTAACGATCATGACGTTTCGTGTGCCGCTGCAACACTTTGTCAAATGATATTATATAATGTAGACAATCGATATTTATGCTCTACCGTGGCTCCCAACGCAGAATCTCACATAAGCGAGCACGTACCCGATAGGTCAAAAACGGGCCGCGCCAATAAGCCAGTTCGTAATTAGACTATGGAGCTTGGGTGACGACAGAGGGCGTAGTCCGATATTCCATCAACGGGCGATCAACGTACAGTAAAGTGTATGGTAGTATGTCATATTACCGGATAATTTTAGTTTGACAGCATAAAACAAACATCAGATGCATAAAATCAAAGTGGAAAAAATACGAGCAGCTGCATAAACTCATAAAGAACACATCTGATGTAAAGTATATTCAAGAATTTACCGATTTTTCTCCATATCAACTTTCTTGCAATCATCTTTCTTGTGAATGATCTAGGTGAATCATTCACACGCAATAATGATACCAAGGCGGGCGATAAGCATACCACCCATTCGTACAATGTACCGTTCAAAATTGAACGCTATGTTTTAGGACGCCAACGGCAAGGAAAACAGACGGGATATAATATTTCTTTCGACATGTTGCGCGGTCTTCAAAACAAGAAAGTCGGTAATCATTATCAATTTATATAAATTGTGGATCACATGAACGAAATTTTTTTGCATTTGCTAATAAATGGAGAGAGAAATCAGACGGCAAAAACTGTTTTTGCGTTGGATAGTGCAGCAAGCGGAAGACGATAATCTCCGCACAATGCTATGTACACTATTATGTACACCTATACGTGCGTGCTAGCCAGGCCAAGCAAGGCTCGGTGAAATTATTGATCAATACATATCATCATTACACATGAATAACACATTCTATCAAACCGGTTCTTGTTCTATGAAATAGTACATATTATGCTATTAACCTCTGATGTGGTGAATACAAAAATGATGGGCTTATTTTTATCCTGATCCAGATTTTAAAAACGTAAACAAATAATTCGCATTCAATTGCACGTGTGGCTCCTTTGATTCTCACGATCGATGGAATATCAAAATACCCGGAAGTAAATACGCGCATGCGCAGATTGTAACTACGAACTGGCTTATTGGCCGGTGCACACGGGCAATCAACCAACAACGGACCACTGGTTCGGTCCGCCTACCGAACCAGCGTACAATACGTCGCCATGACACTCCCCTACAATCCGGCCCCCCCACCGGTTGATTCGAAACCCACGGACGAGCCAAGCCACCTTCTTGCTTTTTGGCAGTTTGGCAGAGTAAGTGGGATGCGTCCGATAGAGGGCGACATTTGTATAATGTAAAGAAAAATGTACTTCCTGTCACATCACTGCGTTGTAATACAAGGCGTGAGGAAATAATTTGTTGTAGATTGAGACTTGGAGTAGTAAGATTAAATGACTTTATGCATAAAATTGGTAAACACCCGACAGTGTTGTGTGCTACATGTTTGGTCAGTGAAACGGTGGAGCATTTTTTATTACATTGTCGTATGTATGAAAAGGAGAGGGAGGTGATGAAAAAGGAATTAAAACAAAATGCTCTAAGTATACACATACTATTACAGCCATATAATATAAGTATTGTTATGAGGTTTATAAAGAGAACAAATACATTCAAAGTGTTGTAGAAGTTATGAATATAATTGTGTATGTTTTGTTTTTTGTTTTTTTTGCACACTAACTGGTGATCGTGACGGGTTAAACTAATTTTAGATTAAGCTCCAAATGAAAGTGCTTACATTATGAGAAAAATATTGTTTATAAATATATTATTGTTTTAATTTTCGGAGTAATGTTTCTGGTACCATACACCCCCCGCCTGCATTCTGTGTATATGAGTGGCCTAGGCCTTGTGCCGAGAAGCCTGCTATTAAAACATACATAGCCGGGTTGGCAGGATTATACCTTTAGAAAGCGGTTTGTAGGTTGAGTGGACCAGTGTATTGGACATAATTTGTTTTTCTTTTTTTCTTTTTTTCTTTTTTTCTTTTTTTCTTTAATTTTGAAATTGAATTTTTGATAATTTAATTATGAAAATAAAAAAAAAATTAAAGCAATGTTTGGCGTAATATATTCTTTTAAATGCAACGCCAATTAAAATTAATAACAACAACAACAACAACATACATAATATAATTTGACAAAGTGTTGCAGCGGCACACGAAACGTCATGATCGTTAAGATTCCTAGTTTGACCATACATTGCGAGACAAACGAATATCACTAGCGATATTATTTCCGATACTATATCCGCAATGGATAATATATTTACTATTATTGATTGAATATACGGGCGCCCAGCCCTGAAATTGATACGTAGATATGAGCGTTGTAGCAAGAAGGTGGTTTGGCTCGTCCGTGGGTTTCGAATCAACCGGTGGGGGCCGGATTGTAGGGGAGTGTCATGGCGACGTATTGTACGCTGGTTCGGTAGGCGGACCGAACCAGTGTTCCGTTGATTGGTTGATTGCCCGTGTGCACCGGCCAATTGGCGCGGCCCGTTTTTGACCTATCGGGTACGTGCTCGCTTATGTGAGATTCTGCGTTGGGAGCCACGGTAGAGCATAAATACCGATTGTCTACATTAGATAATATCATTTGACAATACACGATGCTTGCAGGGTTAAAGATTTGAAAAAACAAATATCAATGGATAAAATAAATGGCACATGGAATGATATGTAACATATATACACTGACGGGTCAAAGGACCCAGCTACAAATAATACATCGTCAGCAGTATATATTCCATATTATAATATTAAAATAAAAAAGAAAATATCTCCAGTATCTGTATGTAGAGCGGAGCAGGCTGCCATTTTATTGGCACTTTCATGGTTGGAAGATTTTCGCCCTGCATCCTCCATTATTCTAACGGACTCTCTAAGTACATTGTTGTTGATTGAAAATAATTGTTGGAACTGTGATTCTAACATAATTAAAGAAATTGTGTATAAATATACTCAATTAAGAAACCAAGGTCATACTATAATACTAGCGTGGATACCGTCTCATTGTGGTATTGAAGGCAATGAGATGGTTGACACCTTAGCAAAAGAAGCTTTGTTAAATTTATATATAGAAATGGAAATTCCATTAAATTTACAGGAATGCACATCGCACTATAGACAAAAATATTTGGACACATGGCAACATAGATGGACCAATAACACCCACGGTAGATCCCTATTCTATATAGAGCCCACCGTTGGGATGGCCCACACTATGCAATTTAAATGCCGACGCGATGAAATATTATTTTATAGAATGAGACTGGGACAGGTTCTGTTACCAGACTATTATTTTAATATTGGACAATTACCACACAATTTGTGTGAAACATGCCATATTATTGATAATATATCTCATTATTTATTGTATTGTACTCTATATGATGAGGACAGAAAAATTTTGAAGAAAGATATAAAAGTTGCAAATGTATTAATTGGAGATATTTTTAAATGATGTAACTTTAATTATTTGATAAAATATATTAAGAGCACAGGGAAATATGATGTTTTATAATGTTCACCAGAGGCGGGAGTCCCGGTGTACTCGTACTTGCTAAGTACTTGTAGACGTATTGTATTTCATTGTGGTTGTTCATTAAATGTTTTTGTTTGCTTCCTTTAAATGTATTATATAGGGCAAGCATAAAGCAGTCTCGAGCCGTTTCTGGTGGATAGATTGGCCCCAACTTTAAATATCAACATGCAGGTATGCACGACGACCTGCAAATTTGTATAGGTTATCTATGTTGGGAGCGAAAAGGGTAAAATATCATTATGTGAATAATATATGATATATATAAAATTAGTGTATATAATGACTTTATTAATAATACAAATATAAATAGAAGTAGTGATAATAAATAAATATAAAGATAGAGAAGAAGAATAAAAGTAAAAGAGAGATAAAAAAAAAGAATGTATAGCCGTTTATATGCCCTGTATTTGTTTGTAGGGACAAGGGACGCTCATAGCAGGCCACAGCCTAATCCGGAGACTAAGCCTCTACTCGCCACTGAACATGGGGCTCGATCATGACACAGTTACGTTCTTGGGGAGATCGGGGGCCACAACTGATAGCATTTGCCCCCCCCCCCCCCCCCCCCTGCAGCGGGAGCTGCGGACGAGCCCCCAAAGGCAGCCATACTATAAATATGGGGAAACGACGCCGCGGGCAGGGGGGTGCGTGCCGATATGGTGGCCGCCCGGCTGTCCTACCTCTGCCGGGACATCTAGGCAGAGGCCCCCCGGGCGGTCATCGTGGTATGCACCCTCCTGCCACGCGGCAAAACCAGGAGTCAGGACTGCCCCGTGGATGATTACAATAAAAAGATAAAGGAGATAAACCGCCTCCTGCCGCTGTTCCTCCCAAACAACACCACCATATGGAGGCACAGCGACGGGAGACTCCCGCGCCCCACCCCACGTTATAGTGGGGATGGGGTGCACTGTCATAATCCCAAAATATACTATAAATCTATCCGCGGGGCGGTCCTGGCCGTTCTGAAAAAATAGTGCAAAAAGTACTTAATTATAGACAAAATAAAGAGTTTATATTTTGATATATAGAGTTAGAGTAAATATAATATAAAAAAGAGAGTATAAATAGTAGCATTATAATTAATGCTCACCCAAAAATTAAGAGTATTTATATTATGAAGAAGAAAAATATGTACATGTTCATGTATGGTATAGGACCAGATGATATTACATCTGCCCTACATGGTAGTTAGGGCTTATATTTGATGAGTTTATAGTTTATATTGTATATACTTGGGGTGGCGCCAGGTGTCTAAGGCGGGAGTCCCGTTCACCTGTCCCACCCCCACATAATATTGGCATTATAATTGTTATTAATGCCGAGTTCGAGTTGTACTCATACTTATGGGTTTGCGTTTATACATTTGGGGTGGTGTCAGGTGTCTGAGGCGGGAGTCCCGTTCACCTGGCCCACCCCTACACATGATCCCAATATTGCAATTATTAATACTTTAAAGTAAGGCTAATGTTTTTGAGTTTGCATTGTGCGGGCCAAACTAGTAGCTTGTTAACACTAGGCTTACTGTAATAGATAAATATATATAATTACACGCACTGGTGATTTATATTATATACATTTGGGGTGGTGTCAGGTGTCTGAGGCGGGAGTCCCGTTCACCTGGCCCACCCCAACCTACACATGATCCCGACATTGTAATTATTAATAGTTTATATTCAAAATTGATGTTTATATTAATGAAGGTATAGTGTATACTATATGCACTCGGGGTGGTGTCAGGTGTCTGATGCGGGAGTCCCGTTCACCTGGCCCACCCCCTCACACATGACTGTGGTATTGTAATTGTGTATAATATTGAGTTTGAGTTGGTACTCATACTTGTGGGCTTATATTTATAATTATATAGTTATTAGATCCTATGAGGAGCCTGTTTTTTTTTATAGGGTCTTTGTATTGTGGACAACACTTGTGGGTTCAAAGTAAGGCTAATATTTGTGAGTTTGTATTGAGGGGGCCAAACTAGTAGCTTATTACGCTAGGCCTATACTGTAATAGACAAGTATATAAAATTACACGCAATGGTATTATCATATACTATATATATTTTGGGCGGTGTCAGGCGTCTGAGGCGGGAGTCCCGTTCACTTGGCCCACCCCTACACATGATTCAGATATTGTAATTATTAATAATTTATAGTCAAAATTGGTGTCTATATTGATGGGCTTATATTGTGTACCATATACAATGGGGGTGGGGTCAGGCGTCTGAGGCGGGAGTCCCGTTCGCCTGTCCCACCCCCACACATAACTCTTGCAGGGTAATACTTAATAATTTTGAGTTTAGGTTGGTATTTATAACTATGAGTTCATATTCATAGTCTATATTATATACACCTGGGGTGGTGCCAGGTGTCTGAGGCGGGAGTCCCGTTCACCTGGCCCACCCCCGCACATGACCCTTGTTTAATAATTACTAATAGTTTTTAGCATGTTGAGTTGAAGTTGTAGCTTATATTTAAGAGTTTCTAGCTAATACTACTATACGTTATGTGTTATTATTTGATTCGAATTTTATTTGATAATAAAATTAATTTATATGGTACACATTTATTGATGCATTTATTGATGCATTTATTTTTTGTATGTGCTACCTTTTTTTTTTTTTTCCCCAAGGAGACAGGGAGTGCGCCCTCGTTTAGTACCCTAGGACGCAACCACGTTTCCTCCAGCATGATCTGGGGGTTTTTCGTGGCCTCCGTGAACTAGCGGCACTAGTCTGGTGCTAAACGCCTTACCCCCCCCCCCCCCCCCCCCCCCCACCCCTCCAACGAGGAATCCAATGAGTGAGGCGGGAGTCCCGTTCACTGATTTCTCAAATGGAGAAAATAATTATAATAAAAGTTTTGTACATATGTGTTGTCGTTGTTTTTATTGGCCTTCGGCCAAAATTATATTGATATGGCGAAAATAGTCAATGCTGACTGCGTCGCCATTCAAACTTAAATTCTCTCTCTCTCTCTCTCATTTGACAAAGTGTTGCAGCGGCACACGAAACGTCATGATCGTTAAGATTCCTAGTTTGACCATACATTGCGAGACAAACGAATATCACTAGCGATATTATTTCCGATACTATATTATCCGCACTGGATAATATATTTACTATTATTGATTGAACATACGGGCGCTCAGCCCTGAAATTGATACGTAGATATGAGCGTTGTAGCAAGAAGGTGGCTTGGCTCGTCCGTGGGTTTCGAATCAACCGGTGGGGGGCCGGATTGTAGGGGAGTGTCATGGCGACGTATCGTACGCTGGTTCGGTAGGCGGACCGAACCAGTGTTCCGTTGATTGGTTGATTGCCCGTGTGCACCGGCCAATTGGCGCGGCCCGTTTTTGACCTATCGGGTACGTGCTCGCTTATGTGAGATTCTGCGTTGGGAGCCACGGTAGAGCATAAATACCGATTGTCTACATTAGATAATATCATTGTGCATATTGATACTGTGTTGATATATGTAATAAATATATACACGCTTAATTTTTTGGTAAATATTATATTGGTTTATAGATAGTATTACTTTATTTGTTGTACAATAAAGTAGCATGGCGGCAGGAAGCATTGTCGATATGGAATGTAATTCTGAGGCTGGGTATATCCTCGTAGAGGACTCAAACAACCCAAGTAAAAAAAGAAAAGCCGATGATTTGAATGACTCCCCCGTTAGATTGATTGTGGAAGAGACCATCGTCTCCATCATGCCTGTTGAAAGAAACAAAAGTTTAAGTAATTTGAGCCCCCTGCTCATTGCCAAAGAAATAGACCGCGCAGCCGGTGGTCGTGTGGCCAGCGTTACAAAGGCCTATAGAGGACTAAAAATAAAGACTCATAATGTTAAACAGTACCGCGCGTTAATGAACGTCACGAGAATTGGTACGGTGGACGTACAAGCTAAATCAGGAAGCCCAGCACGGACTCTGAAGGGAGTGATCACTGGCATCGACCAGGCTCTCCCGGACGAAGAAGTGTTGGCAGCTCTCCAAGATGACGGCGTCGTTAATGCCAAGCGCATCACTAAAAAACAGAAGGGAACCTGGACCCCTACAATGGCAATTTGTTTAGATTTTAGAGGCCAGCAGTTGCCAGAATACGTATATTTGGGATACGAACGCAAACGTGTTAAAACATACGTCCCCCCGGTTGCGCGCTGTTTTCAGTGCCAAACGTTTGGCCACACGGTCGCATTTTGCCGCGCCAAACTGCGCTGCCCCACATGCAGTGCAGCGCATGAGTGGAAGGACTGCCCCAACAAGCAGTCCCCCCTCTGCGCTCACTGCGGAGGCAAACACAGCGCGGCGTTCCAGGGGTGCCCACATTTTAAAAAAGCTAAGGAGATAGGAGATAAGGAGCTCATAGGATAGCAAACAGCATTTCATATGCTGAGGCTGCTAAACAGCTCGCAAACACAACAAAGCAAGCGCCAGCACCAGCAGCGCATCCACCTACCGTTCCCCCCGCTGTGTCTAAGAACACAACCCCCGCTGTGTCTAAGAACACTACCCCCGCTGTGCCCAATAATCCAACCCCCACTGTGCCGAAGGACACAACCCCCTCTGGACCCCCAGATACAGACTCACAAACCCCAGTGACCCAAGGAAGCTCTTCACAAAAAGAGAGTAAAATTCCGACGGTACATAAATCTAAGTTTATTAATAAACCCACACCCAAGCCAAAAACTAACTCAATGCAGACAGAAAACCCAACTCTCATTGAGCAGAACACCCAAACACCAATCCAATCTCCCCCGGAACAGGCATGCTTCAAATTGGAGCAAATGTTGGGCCTGATGGCCTTTATAATTAATAATTTGAATGAAACACACACAAAGAGTAATATAATTAAACTGGTAGTGGATGCTGCTGCGAAATGCTGTGGGATTGCCATAGATCCTAAAGCAATCCATCAAATGATTGCAGTTTAATATATATAGGATCTTTTTGGAATTATGCCTGTTTTATAATATATACATGTTTGTCTTTTTTGGGAGCATCAGTTATAAGCGCCTTTATAATTGCATGAGTTTGCGCCCAATTATCTGCACGCGGGTGCGTGCGGAACCACACATTTGTAGGGAGCCTCGTGAATGGCTCATGCTGTATTGTAAACTACTAAGAATATGAATAGAAATAAGGATATAAATGCACTCCGTATATTACAATGGAATGCAAGAAGTTTACATAGTAATGGAGATGATTTAACGCATCACCTTAGTAAATGTAATGATTTGCATCATATTTTATGCTTGCAAGAGACATGGTTACAAGGGGACAATGTTTTTAACATTCCACATTATATTAGTTTATTAAAACCAAGAAATTCAGGAATCAGAGGAGGGTGTGCGATATTTATTCATAAGTCATTAACTTATGAAATAGTACCCTCCCCTCCTGATGATGAATATCAACAAGTTAATGTTTTTGTAAATGGTATAAAGATATCGATTATAAATTTTTATAATCCTTGTCAACATATTCAGAAAGATTATTTAGAAACATTAATAGATCCCACAATTCACCATACAATCATTTGTGGAGACTTTAATTCACACAATCCCCTTTGGGGCAGTGAAAAGAAAGATATTAATGGCTTGGTAGTCGAAGGTTTTATTGAAAAATATGATTTGGTCTGTTTAAACGATGGTACCCCCACTAGGTATAATGAAAGAAATGGTACATCTACTCATATTGATTTAACAATAATGAGTAGAGAATTAGCTTCTAAACGTTCTTGGGCTGTTTTGGAGGAGAATTGTGGCAGTGATCACAATATAATATATTTTAAAATACAATTTAGTAGAAATCAAAATGTATATATTGAAAGTGAAGAAGAAAATAAATGGGCATATAAGAAAGCAGATTGGGACAAATATAAGTCTGCCTTGATAAATGTAGAATTTCAAGAAAATAACGATGATGTACAAGCATTGTATGATGATTTTATTGCTCAAATAAATGTAGCAGCCAAAGAAGCTATACCTAAACAAAAGAAGTGTAAGGATATCGCACCAGTCCCATGGTGGACTCCAGAGTGCAATGAAGCTAAAAAGGAGCGTAATAAAGCTAAACGAAAAGCAGAGCGAGCTATGTTAATGGTAGACGTTAAAGATTATACTGACAAAAGAGCAACCGCCCAACGGGTTATTAGAGAAGCAAAGGATAATCATTGGAAACATTTATGTGGTGAAGTCAATAGACACACCCCAATGGTTACCCTTTGGAAAAAAGTTAAAAGACTACAGGGTATTGTAGAAAATGATAATAATGATAATAAGGTCCCATTGAAAATAAATGGTGTCTTTGTCAATGATGATAAAGTTAAGGCGGATGCTCTAGTCAATAATTTTGGTAATCATATGCGGATAAATGATGATAATCAAATAGAGATAGAATGTGTAAGTGATAAATATATTGACACTTGTGATGCGCTTAATGAATCCTTTTGTATAGAGGAATTAATTAATGTAATAAAACACATTAAAAATAGCGCACCAGGGTTAGATATGATAGGTAAACAATTATTAGAAAATCTTCCTGTAAATTGTATACGACAGATGTTGCATATTTATAATATGATATGGGAATTAGGTATTATACCTACATCTTGGCTACATGCTGTAGTGATACCTATTCGGAAAATGAATAAGGAATTTGGCTCAGTAGGCTCCTATAGACCAATTTCATTAACCTCAGTTTTGAGTAAAATAATGGAAAAAATGATAGTCAATAGGCTTGCGAGACAGATTAAAAAAGATAATTTGTTGGATTATGCACAGACTGGATTTGTAGAAGGTAGAAGAGGAATGGATAATTTATTACGATTAGAAAGAGACATTATAAAAGGATTCGCGGGAAATGAATATACGAGTTGTATATTTATGGATTTTGCTAAGGCTTTCGATACAGTCTGGAGGGATGGCCTTTTGGTGAAATTAAAAAGTATGGGTTTTGTTGGAAAGGTATATAATTGGATAGTAGCCTTTCTTGGAAAAAGACTCATTCAGGTGAGAGTTGGTAAGGAGCTGTCTGAGCCATTCATAACTACACGAGGTTTGCCTCAGGGCAGTGTCATAAGCCCTGTATTATTTAATTTGTATATGCATGACTTAGTGAAAGTATGCAAAGCCCCTACGGCAATATACGCAGATGATGTAGTGTTTTGGATGAGGAACAAAGATGTTGACTCATTACAAAATCAACTACAAATAGAAACAAATAATGTCGTAGAATGGTGTAGTAAATGGAAATTGAAGGTGTCCATAGACAAAACATGTATTATGACATTCACGAAAAGAAGAAAAGAATGTACATTAAATATTAAAATAAATGATGTGCAATTGCAGAATGTACATGAATATGAGTACTTAGGAATGAGTCTTGATACTAAGTTAACATGGAAACCCCATGTGGAAAAAATGATAATTAAATGTAAAAAAAGGATAAATTTCCTAAGATGTATATCGGGTGGTAACTGGGGACCTGACTCTAAAATACTCTTGATTTTATATAAAACTTTAGTACGTTCTATACTAGAGTATGGCTGCGAGGTATACGAAGCTGCCCCAGTTACTACCCTTGCAAAAGTCAATTCGGTACAATATTTGGGCCTGAAGACTGCTACAGGGGCACTCCATGGTACCGCCCTAGCAGCTCTTCAGGTCATTTGTAATGAACCCCCATTAGATATACAAAGAGCAATGAAAATTGATAAATATAAATGCTATATACAGAGTACTGGAAATGATAAGCTTAAATATGATATACTCGAACCTTGCTGGCAGGATGAGGTTATTAAGTTAATGGATGAAAGGCGCACGCCGAAACCATTATTGTTACGTACAAATAATGAAAATATGAAAATTCAACAAAATGTTGATTTTGCGATCCCATTTTGGCACCTCTCAGTACCTCTCATTGATACAACAATACACGATGCCTGCAGGGTGAAAGATAGTATACATTTGAAAAAACAAATATCCATGGATAAAATAAATGTTACATGGAATGATATGTTGCATATATACACTGACGGGTCAAAGGACCCAGATACTGATAATACATCGTCAGCGGTATATATTCCATATTATGATGTTAAAATAAAAAAGAAAATATCTCCAGTATCTGTATGTAGAGCGGAGCAGGCTGCCATTTTATTGGCGCTTGAATGGCTGGAAGATTTCCGGCCTGCATCCTCCATTATTCTTACAGACTCTTTAAGTACATTGTTGTTAATTGAAAATAATTGTTGGAATTGTGATTCTAACATTATTAAAGAAATTGTGTTTAAATATACTCAATTGAGAAATCGAGGACATACTATAATGTTAGCGTGGATACCATCTCATTGCGGTATTGAAGGCAATGAGATGGCTGACACTTTAGCAAAAGAAGCCTTGTCTAATGTAAATATAGATATGCAAATTTTATTGAACCTGCAGGAATGCACATCATATTATAAACATAAATTTATGGAAATGTGGCAACGCAGATGGACAACGCATACTCACGGGAGATCTCTATATTACTTAGAACCAACCGTTGGGAGTGCCCATTTTATGCAGTTTAAATGCCGACGCAATGAAGTATTATATTATAGATTAAGATTGGGACAGACATTATTACCCGATTATCGTTTTAATATGGGGTATGTACCACACAATCTGTGTGAAACATGTCATATTGTGGATAACATATCTCACTATTTATTATATTGTATTAAATATAATGTGGAAAGATACTCTCTTAAAAGAGATATGAAGGTGAAGGATCTCACTATAAAAGATATATTTAAGCCAGATAATTTCAGTTATCTGATTAAATTTATTAAACATACTGGTAAGTATGATACACTATAATTTGTTATAATAGAGTAAGACGTGATTGACAAGATGGGCGCGCGGGTGCGTACCCACTGTCTCACACGCCTTTGTTCTATTGGTTATAATTAATGTATAGATTAGAAGATAACATAATGTACTTATGTTATTATAATTAAACACTTTTTAGGTTGGCGTTTGAAAATAAATTGATATAATAGTTTTTCTTTTATTATATTATTAATTATATATAAATAGATTACTATGCATCCGACGGTGATCATAGCGGGCCACAGCCTAATCGCCAGACTGGCCATGTATGGTCTTAACATGGGACTTCACACCGACACCGTCCGCTATATGGGCATCCCAGGCGCCACCATCAGCCGGATACGGGCCCCCCTCCTACGTGCCGCACGAGAGGACAACCCGAAGGCCATTATTCTCCAAATCGGCGGAAACGACATCGGGGACAGGACCGCCGACCCAGCCGTGGTCGCGGCCGAATTAAAAGGCCTGGTCGAGGAAATTAACATCGCCTCGCCGTCGACCACGGTGGTGGTCCTGTCCCTGCTCGAGCGCCTTAGAACAAGACGACACGACTGCCCCGTCCGGGAGTACAACCGGAGGGTGCGGCTAATCAATGGAGTGGTTCCAATACTCCATCGACCATATTTTGGAACCACAAAAACTCCAGATTAGCCAACCCCTTCGCGGAGTACTGCCCGGACGGGGTGCACTTCAAAAATCAAAAAAAGTACTATAAATCTGTGAAAGGAGCGATCCTTAAATCTGAATATTCATAGACAAAATTCGTCTATGACTGTAAAAGAACACATGCGTTTCTTTGTATATATAGAATGTGCAGGTGTACAATATCATAATTAATACAAATACATATATATTATATATATTGTCCTCAGATTGGGCGCGGGTGCGTGCAATCTGCTGACAAGAAGTGTAATAACAATATTATTGGTACTTACATTAATTTGAACGCAATTGTGTTCATACACTAGTTAAAAATTGTAATAAATTAAATATATTATTATAGATACATTTATATTTAATAGTTGTCAATAAATTACATTTATCTCAGACCGAGCGCGGGTGCGTTTAATCTGATGATAATATGTTCACTATATAGTAGTATACACAAGCTGTAGTACGCTCTGACTGTAAAAAGAGCACATGTGGTTTATTTGTATATATAGATAGTGTACGTGTACAATATTATAATTAATATAAAAAATATATATATATATATTGATATTGATATATACTATCATCAGATTTGTATTAGGCCGAACGCGGGTGCGTCCGTACTAATAATGATTTAGAAGGCATACACCCTTGTAAATGTATATTATAGATACAAATACAGAGATACATATAGTTGTAGATAGAGTAGCCTCTTGTCAGACCGAGCGCGGGTGCGTCCGGTGTGATGATACTACTCTAGAAGGCTCACGAGCTATTTAAATGTGTAATATAGATATACATATATTGTTATATACAAATACTATAGTCATGATGATAATGCCATAAG
The DNA here is from genome assembly GCA_037951105.1 of Echinarachnius parma. NCBI lineage: Eukaryota > Metazoa > Echinodermata > Echinoidea > Clypeasteroida > Echinarachniidae > Echinarachnius > Echinarachnius parma. Next base: position 28,901 of record JBAMJV010008132.1, read on the forward strand.
AAGGCATACAATTTGACTGAAAATGTATGTTCATAGGTACCTGCCCAGGTAGCAAGCCAACGTTGGTCCAACGTTGGACCAACGTTGTCCAATTTTTTCGGCAACGTTGGTCCAACAGTGTCCGGCAACGTTGGACCAACGTTGCTTGCGTACGCCCAAACAACGCTGCTCCAACGTTGGCGAAAACAAAATACCAACGTTGGATCAACGTTGGTCCATCGTTGGAAAGTTGTCATTTGTCAACGTTGGACCAACGCTTTTCCAACGTTGATCCAAGGTTGGTATTTTGTATTCGCCAACGTTGGAGCAGCGTTGGTTGGGCGTACGCAAACGTTGATCCAACGTCAAAGCAACATGTGTCCAACAAGCATCCACCATATTTCCAACAAGCATCCAACATGTCTCCAACACTCATCCAACAAGCATCCAACATGTCTCCAACAAGCATCCAACATGTCTCCAACAAGCATCCAACGTTGGTCCAGCGTAATTCACCAACATTTCTCCAACGTTGGTCCAACGTTGGTCCAACGTTGATCCAACGTTGGTCCAACGTTGGTCCAACATTGGACCAACGTCTCACCGTACTAAAAAAATTAAATTAATATTCATATGACACGCCTATTGGTGATATCTAGAACATCCTATCCTAGCTTTCCCTTTACCTAAGACAAACCCTAACCCTATTCCTAGTCCTATTCCTATCCATATAGTCCTATTCCTATTCCTACACTCACTACATCTACATCATCCACTCAGCTTTATATAACCTAGCTTCTGTGTTAATATTTGTTTGATGGTTGGTATTTCGATAAAGTTGAATGTTTGGATAAAGTTTTAAGAATTTACACAAATACATCATGGAAACAAACCTTTAGAATGTTTTTGTAGATAAATAACTTACATATATTTCAAATAATGAGTAAATAATAACATTGGATTCATTCTGAACAATCAAATAACATGATTATTAATGCTTTTTGCAGTCAATGATAACCACTCATGAATATTCATGAATAATAACCAACGTTCATCCAACGTTGAACCAACGTTGATCCAACGATGGCATACATCCTGCTTTCAGCAGCTAATTTTAAATCCTTTTATTATGCAAGGGGGTTTTGACCACCTGTGCTAGGGGTAAACAAATTACCTTTTCTAACATAACAGCTACATGTAGTGAACAACAGATGTGAAATGTTGGATTCTCGTTGGATTAACGAACGTTTCACTGTGGGTTACCAATGTCGATCCAACGTTGCTCTAACGAGATTGTCCAACCTCCATTTCACTTTGAGTTACCGATGTTGATCCATCGTTGGTGTTGTAATATAATACAAGTAGGCGAAATGCCATGTGTAACTCTGGCATAACAATAATAAATACTGGTAAATTACAAACTTGAGTGTCAGGGTAGACTACCCGACACCCAGAAGATGGAACCAGGGGATTATTCTGCCCCTTTCGTACGGTTGTCATCCCCTATGTAAGACCGACATTTACCTTAATGCAAAATGGTTTAACGTGCTAGTGCCAGGGTGGACTACCCAACGCCTAGATGATACCAAGGGATTATTCTGCCCTAAATGGTATTCATCTCTATCACAAATCTAATCTATCCGGGGGTCTGAGACGTCGAAGTGGGTAGCGCCTGTCACGTTCTTGCGAGGGCGGCTTCACCTCACTCCAGCACGCTTCTGGGACCTCCGTTTCCTCGTTTACTGGAACATGGATGTTACCTTCAGGTGCGCGACGCTTCTTTAGATGATGTCTGTTCCGGCGATATACCGCCCACCTTTCTCACTCTGGATGTGGTACGAGCGGGGCGTTGAATCTTGAGTTGTCACTACGCCAGGTTTCCATTCTTTTCCCACTTGGTAGTACACACGTTCTCCAGACTTCAACACCGGCAGCGACTTGGCACCCTGGTCATAGTATCGCTTCTGCCTCTTCTGGAGCTCTTTCTTCCTACTAGCTATGCACCGTTGATAACGAACAGTACAGTTCTCAATAAAGCGTTTTCTGGATGGTATATCCGGTCACACATCAACCGTGAAGCTCGCCTCCCAAAATGGATTCAAATTAGCATTTCTACAACACAGGTCATGGCGAATCGAATCAGACATACAGTCACTTTCACTTCAGACACCATGTTGTAATATAATACAAGTAGGCACACGAGTATAGTTGAAAGCTTACTTTATTAACTGCTTGTAGATCGATGGCCCAACTCATACATGGTTTCTTGACACCGTCCCGATAATATCATTACATATCGATCCTATATGGTAATTCACCGGGGATGGCGCACTTCTATTTATGATTGTAATTCTACTTGAGTCCACTCATTACTGTTGGTCTATAACGAGATTGTCCAACGTCTTTTTCACTGTGAGTTACCGATGTTGATCCAACGAGATCGTCCAACGTCTTTTTCACTGCTAATTACCGATGTTGATCCAACGTTGGTCCAACGAGATTGTCCAACGTCTTTTTCACTGCGAGGTACCGATGTTGATCCAACGTTGGTCCAACAAGATTGTCCAACGTCTTTTTCACTGCGAGTTACCGATGTTGGTCCAGCGTTGCTCCAACGAGATTGTCCAACGTCAATTTCACTGCGAGTTACCGATGTTGGTCCACCGTTGGTCCAACGAGATTGTCCAACGTCCATTTCACTGCGAGTTACCGATGTTGGTCCAACGTTGGTCCAACGAGATTGTCCAACGTCTTCTTCACTGCGAGTTACCGATGTTGGTCCAACGTTGGTCCAACAAGATTGTACAACGTCCATTTTACTGCGAATTACCGATGTTGGTCCAACGTTGGGCTAACGAGATTGTCCAACGTCTTTTTCACTGCGAGTTACTGATGTTGGTCCAACGTTGGTCCAACGAGATTGTCCAACGTCTTTTTCACTGCGAGTTACCGATGTTGATCCAACGTTGGTCCAACGAGATTGTCCAACGACTATTTCACTGCAAGTTACCGATGTTGGTGCAACGTTGGTCCAACGAGATTGTACAACGTCCATTTTACTGCGAATTACCGATGTTGGTCCAACGTTGGGCTAACGAGATTGTCCAACGTCTTTTTCACTGCGAGTTACTGATGTTGGTCCAACGTTGGTCCAACGAGATTGTCCAACGTCTTTTTCACTGCGAGTTACCGATGTTGATCCAACGTTGGTCCAACGAGATTGTCCAACGACTATTTCACTGCAAGTTACCGATGTTGGTGCAACGTTGGTCCAACGAGATTGTCCAACGTCCATTTCACTGCGAGTTACCGGTGTTGGTCCAACGTTGGTCCAACAAGATTGTACAACGTCCATTTCACTGCGAGTTATCGATGTTGGGCTAACGAGATTGTCCAACGTCTTTTTCACTGCGAGTTACCGATGTTGGTCCAACGTTAGTCCAACGAGATTGTCCAACGTCCATTTCACTGCGAGTTACCGATGTTGGTCCAACGTTGGTCCAACGAGATTGTCCGACGTCTTTTTCACTGCGAGTTACCGATGTTGGTCCAACGTTGGTCCAACAAGATTGTCCAACGTCCATTTCACTGCGAGTTACCGATGTTGGTCCAACGTTGGTCCAACGAGATTGTCCGACGTCTTTTTCACTGCGAGTTACCGATGTTGGTCCAACGTTGGTCCAACAAGATTGTCCAACGTCCATTTCACTGCGAGTTACCGATGTTGGTCCAATGTTGGTCCAACGAGATTGTCCAACGTCTTTTTCACTGCGAGTTACCGATGTTGGTCCAACGTTGGTCCAACGAGATTGTCCAACGTCTTTTTCACTGCGAGTTACCGATGTTGATCCAACGTTGGTCCAACAAGATTGTCCAACGTCCATTTCACTGCGAGTTACCGATGTTGGTCCAATGTGGGTCCAACAAGATTGTCCAACGTCTTTTTCACTGCGAGTTACCGATGTTGGTCCAACGTTGGTCCAACGAGATTGTCCAACGTCTTTTTCACTGCGAGTTACCGATGTTGATCCAACGTTAGTCCAACGAAATTGTCCAACGTCTATTTCACTGCGAGTTAACGATGTTGATCCAACGTTGGTCCAACGAGATTGTCCAACGTACATTTCACTGCGAGTTACCGATGTTGGTCCAACGTTGGTCCAACGAGATTGTCCAACTTCTTTTTCACTGCGAGTTACCGATGTTGGTCCAACGTTGATCCAACGAGATTGTCCAACGTCCAACGAGTTCCAACGAGTTTGCAAGTTTCCGACGTTGGTCCAACGTTGGCTTGCTACCTGGGTGTAGATATTCATTTTATATTGAATATCTTATATGCATAATATGATACTATTTTAGTTATTGTGCGGGGACCCACAACTTACTTATAGGGGAAAAAGAAAAGAAAACAAAAATGATGTATATATATATATATAATATAATAATTGTGAATAAAATAGGATGAAATTAGGCCGAGCGCGGGTGCGTCCGTACTAATAATGTCCTAGAAGGTATACACTTTGTTGGTTAGTGTATAGTTAAGTTATAAATATATGTTTTAGTGCGCGGGGGTGCACACATTATTTATAGATGAGATATAAATAACACACAGTTATAATCAGGCCAAAACATATTCTCCTCGTTATAAATGGTACCACGTTATAAGCGAGCTTGTTATAACGGGGTTTCCCTGTACATACATAGTAATAGTTGCTTATAGAGTAGTTTCTCGTCAGACCGAGCGCGGGTGCGTCCGGATTGATGATGCTACTCCAGAAGGCATTAAATCTCTGCACAGACACTTTATAAATGAGATATAGACACATACTCTGTAAACTTGTAGTATAGATATAAATACACATGCCTGTGCGCGGGGGTGCACATATGTTTTATAGACAAGATTTTGATATATATATGAATTTGTTTCGGTGAAATGTGCGGGGGCGCATACACAGATACACACAAATATATAATATATATAATAAAATAAAATATTGTACTCAGATCGGACGCGGGTGCGTACATTCTGTCGATGATAGTGGTCATAATATACATAATATATTATAAAAGATATGAGACCGGCTCCCAGAGAATGGGTGTAAAGTCGGGATGGGTCTTTAGTACTTAGAGCCTCAAATTCATAAAATATTGTCTTTGGCTGAAATTTTTAACTTCATGGGATTTGATACTTACATGTTTCATCTACATTCTCTGAAAATTTCAGGTCCTTAATCGAATTTTTTATGCCGTAAATAATGATTTTTCTAAGCAACCTTCATTTCGGTTTCGACCCGAAACTCAGTAAATCCGCGCTGGCTGATCATGATCGATTGTGAAACGAACGCGCCAGCTATGTGTGTGATTCGACCATAACGCCGCGGCGAGCTGAAAGAAGAAAGCACTGTAGCTGTACAGTGATTGTTCAGACTAACCTGAATAGAGTTGTATTGTCCGTGTGTTGTACATTTCCGGGAAGCGTTCGCGGCATTTAACTTACTGTAAAGTAAACGAGAAGTTTGTTTGTTTATAATTCTGTGGGTACCGCATTGAATCGCGCTGGGCATGCCGCAAGTGTGCAGTGTGCGTGTGCAGCGTACCATATCATACGGTATCAAACTGCGCTTTTCTTTTGTCTACCGGTGGTACAGCGGCGGTATGGTGAATATGATGCGGTGGTTTATGGCGGTACGTACATACATAATACACCGCGGTTGTAATACATGCACATCAAAGGGCAGCACATGGGCTAGTTTGTCGATCAACTGAGACTTAGGGCTGAGGCTTTGTACAATTACGTAATACCTGCGAAAGCGTTGCTGATTGGCCGATGAATAACAGTATAACTGCGCATGCATTATTTCGTTTGCTGATCGATTACGAAAAGCGGAAAGGTGAAAGCGAACCGTTCAACTTCTCGCTCGGTGTGTGAGAATGCTTTTCTGAATGGATGCAAAACTTTAGAAGCGATTTTCTCCGTTGTTTGACAAATCACGGGGCTCTGGTCCATGTTATTAATTTGCGTTTTTCTAGCCTTCAAGAAACTCATACTTATCAAGTTGTATATCATTTTAAAGCTGAAATTCTAGAGAATTCAAACCACTAAAAATCTCAATTTTGATATTCCCGATGAATTACCCAAAGTGACAGAGCCGGTCACATATATACATTTATATATGCATTATAATAAAAAAAAAAAAAAAATGATAGCTCCTTTGGCTATTATATATGTTTGCATGCGTTTATTGGTGTGAGCGCGGGTGCGCACATATTGATAACCGTAGGTGGGAATGATTATAAAGATTAATACTTAAATTATTATTATTATTATTATTTTTTTTACAAGGAGACAGGGAGCGCGCCCTCGTTTGGCATCCACGGACGCAACCACGTTTCCCCCATCACGATGGGGGTTTTTCGTGGCCTCCGCGAACTAGTGCATTCGCACTAGTCAGGTGCCAAACGCCTTGCCCATTGTATATGTTTGGCCTTCGGCCAATTATATAGACATGGCGTAAATAGTCAATTTTGACTGAGTCGCCATTTAAACAAAAAAACTAACTAACTAACTCATTTGACAAAGTGTTGCAGCGGCACACGAAACGTCATGATCGTTAAGATTCCTAGTTTGACCATACATTGCGAGACAAACGAATATCACTATCGATATTATTTCCGATACTATATCCGCAATGGATAATGTATTTACTATTATGATTAACATTATCACAACATACCGCCCCCTTACCTCTGGGATCCGAGCTACAGTCTGTGTTTTCCTGGTCTTCCTGTCGCAGTTTCCAGTGGCGATATGCAGACACGTTTGTCCCTCATCTGATGGAAGGTTTAAATCAGCTCCGTGATGTTTTAACGCCTTCACTGTCGCCGTATGACCCCGTTGTGTTGCATTGTGGAGAGCAGTGAAGCCGCGGCTGTCTTGTTGGTTGACGAAATCTGTCAGAAGTAATGCCTGACGGGAAACATTAAAAAAAAAAAAATATCCATTACGATTTTGATTGTTTGAAAACGAATGTTGCAAAACAATCAACAATTGCTCATTTTTCACAAATATTAAAACCATTGACATTAACAACAGAAATAGCACATCTCATAATATCAATTATATACAAACTATACCCGTAAACAAGTTCGAAAACTCAACTTTGATCGATTTGATCAATCCTCTGAATTATAATTATTTTTGTTAACGTTGTTGTTGTTGACATGGTACAAAGTGACAAACGCTTGATAAATTAATGTGTATTTCTTTGATCTGATATATGTCAAATGAATGATGTGTATACAAATTCATAGTAAAATAATGTCATATGACCGAGTCCTGACCGAAAATACAAAGAGATATTCCCTTAATACTAATTTGCACTAATTTTAAAAATGCGAGACACCACGAAAGGAGAAATAATGTTAAGAGTAAAATCAGGATGGATGCATTTTGGATGATGTTGATCGATACAAATATACCCATGTCACTAAGAAGAAGACTGTTCAACCAATGCGTTATAACAACCATGACATATGGATCATAAACATGGTTAATGACATAAGAACTAGAACATAAGCTTGTGGCAACTCAACGAGGTATGGAGAGAAACAATGTGCAAATTAGTATGCCCCAGGTTGCCAAGGTGGCAACCTCGCTGAATTTGATAAGGAAACCATTTAGAACATGAATAATTAAAAAAAACATTGGACTAAAGAACGTATTCAGGTCCAATACACAAAATATAGGACCACCGACAGGACTAAACGCATAGTCATAACGAATGGGACATAATTTACAAGAAAATTAACACGCTTTCATATGATGATTACATTTAACATAATGATTATGTAATGTAAAGTACTAAAATATCTTCAGGAAAGTGTAAATTTGTTATGCAACGCCTTAAAGGGATCTAGTAACTTTGAACAAAGTGATGAGTGGTTGATACAATATATATTGGTGTTAATATGTCCACTGGGTGTTGTATGAAAATTTCAAGTTGAATGGACTTTATATGGCCGAGTAATGAGCAAAAATGCAAAGCGACATTCACTAACTCATTGCACTCACTTTGTACACGGTTCTGACGATCCGTTGGATAATTTGACATTGTTAACGAAAGGGAAATTTGAAAAACCGAAACCTGTCCCATGCTTTAAAAAAAAAAAAAAATACAACAAGGTTTGAGGGAGCCGCTAGAATTTCAATTGGAATTTGAGGATTTGGACAATTTAAAGTCCCTTTAAATTTCACATTATATAAATAATGCAGTTTTGTATATTTCGCTGTCGATCCTCCCCGATATTTACCTTTACTGTACACACCCGACTTTCTTAATCATTACAGGTGAGGTGTCATTGGAAATAAAAAATAACCAGACCTTCTGTAGGTACCATTAATATTCTTCATTTTTACGACATTAATCGTCGAAAGAACTTGGAACTTGAGAAAACCATGATGTGAGAGTCAATTTTTTGCGCATTTGCTACATTTAACTTTTGATCTTCCCACCTTTTAAAATATACTTGGTTAACCCAAACCTCATAAAAATATCATGTTAATGAGAAATTAGCTCGCTATAAACCGATAGCAAATATAACTAACATGAATTTTTAAGAAAAGAGAAATAATCGATCAAGCCCGAGTTTCCGAACATTTTCAGAGGGATTACAATAATTATACAAAATAGACTAACGGGTATCCGTAAATGAAAAGAACGATTAATGACATGCACAAAATGACTTTACGTGTTTAAAGGTTAATTTATTATACCGATATAAGCATGTTAACAATTTCAGTTATCATAATTATACACACCTTCTCTGTATCACTCCTTTTCGCTCCATTGTGTTTTTGCAGGAATGTTTCTGTATCTTTACTCAATAGGCAGTTCACGACATCGACGTGACCGTTCCTCGATGCATGATGCAGGGCTGTGCGTCCATCAACATCTCTCAGCTTCATGTCGGCTCCTTGACCCACGAGATACTCTGCAACCTCATGCTGACCCATCGATGACGCTGTGTGTAGAGCAGTCGATCCACCTGTGACACGGCAATTGATATTTGCGCCTTCGCTGAGAAGGACCTTGACAACTTCAAGTTGACCTTCCCCGGAAGCACCAAACAAGGCCTTTGTCGATTCACTTAGCTCGTCTGAATCCATCGAAGCTGCACCTCTTTGTGCAATGAACTTCGCCACATCCAAAAATCCTGACGATAGAGCATAATGGAGAGGTGTGTTTCCAATGGAATCAACAGCAAACAACATGGATCCGTGATTTATCAGAAGCTCTACGATGCGGATATCCCCTGCCCTTGCTGCATGATGCAGGGCCGTGCGTCCATCAGTATCTTTCAGCTTCATGTCGGCTTCTTGACCCACTAGATACTCTGCAACCTCATGCTGACCCATCGATGACGCTGTGTGTAGAGCAGTCGATCCACCTGTGACACGGCAATTGATATTTGCGCCTTCGCTGAGAAGGACCTTGACAACTTCAAGTTGACCTTCCTCGGAAGCACCAAACAAGGCCTTTGTCGATTCACTTAGCTCGTCTGAATCAACCGAAGCTGCACCTCTCCGTGCAATGAACTTCGCCACATCCAACAATCCTGACGATAGAGCATAATGGAGAGGTGTGTTTCCAATGGAATCAACAGCAAACAACATGGATCCGTGATTTATCAGAAGCTCTACGATGCGGATATCACCTCCTTTTACTGCATGATGAAGTGCTGTCCATCCCTTGTTGTCTTTTTCATGTAGCTGACATTCCGAATCGAACAGTAAAGAACAAGGTTCAAAGTCGCTCTTCGACGCAGAGACATGTAAAGCTGTCATGCAGTCTATGTCCCGTCTATGCACATCAGCCCCTTGACTAATCATATATTTCACTGTATTTAGATGACCACCTTGTGATGCTACATGCAGGGCTGTACATCCATTATCATCTCCCTTGTTCGCATCAGCCCCTTGACTTATCAAATATTTCACTGTTTCTAGATGACCTCCATGTGATGCTGCGAGCAGGGCTGTCCATCCATCATTATCTCCCTTGTTCACATCAGCATCTTGACTTATCAGATATTTCACTCTTTTGAGATTACCTCCATATGATGCTGATTGAAGGGCTTTTCGTCCATTGTTATCTCCCTTGTTCTCATCAGCGCCTTGACTTATCAGATATTTCACTGTTTCGAAATGACCATCCTGTGATGCTGAATGAAGGGCTGTCCGTCCATTGTTGTTATCTCCCGTGTTCGCATCAGCGCCTTGACTTATCAGATATTTCACTCTTTTGAGATTACCTCCATATGATGCTGATTGAAGGGCTTTTCGTCCATTGTTATCTCCCTTGTTCTCATCAGCGCCTTGACTTATCAGATATTTCACTGTTTCGAGATGACCATCCTGTGATGCTGAATGAAGGGCTGTCCGTCCATTGTTGTTATCTCCCGTGTTCGCATCAGCGCCTTGACTTATCAGGTATTTCACTGTTTCGAGATGACCTCCCTGTGATGCTGAATGAAGGGCTGTCCATCCATTGTTATCTCCCTTGTTCGCATCAGCACCTTGACTCATGAGATATTTCACTGTTTGGAGATTACCTCCAAATGATGCTGCATGCAGGGCTGTACATCCATCATTATCTCCCTTGTTCGCATCAGCGCCTTGCCTTATCAGATATTTCACTGTTTCGAGATGACCTTCCTGTGATGCTGCGTGAAGGGCTGTCCATCCATCATTATCTCCCTTGTTCACATCAGCATCTTGACTTATCAGATATTTCACTTTTTCGAGATGACCTTCCTTTGATGCTGCTTGAAGTGCTGTCCATCCATCATTATCTCCCTTGTTCGCATCAGCGCCTTGCCTTATCAGATATTTCACTGTTTCGAGATGACCTTCCTGTGATGCTGCGTGAAGGGCTGTCCATCCATCATTATCTCCCTTGTTCACATCAGCATCTTGACTTATCAGATAGTTCACTGTTTCGAGATGACCTTCCTCTGATGCTGCTTGAAGTGCTGTCCATCCATCATTATCTCCCTTGTTCGCATCAGCGCCTTGCCTTATCAGATATTTCACTGTTTCGAGATTACCTCCATATGATGCTGAATGAAGGGCTGTCCGTCCATTGCCATCTCCCTTGTTCGCATCAGCGCCTTGACTTATCATATATTTCACTGTTTCGAGATGACCTTCCTGTGATGCTGCGTGAAGGGCTGTCCATCCATCATTATCTCCCTTGTTCACATCAGCATCTTGACTTATCAGATAGTTCACTGTTTCGAGATGACCTTCCTCTGATGCTGCTTGAAGTGCTGTCCATCCATCATTATCTCCCTTGTTCGCATCAGCGCCTTGCCTTATCAGATATTTCACTGTTTCGAGATTACCTCCATATGATGCTGAATGAAGGGCTGTCCGTCCATTGCCATCTCCCTTGTTCGCATCAGCGCCTTGACTTATCATATATTTCACTGTTTCGAGATGACCTTCCTGTGATGCTGCGTGAAGGGCTGTCCATCCATCATTATCTCCCTTGTTCGCATCAGCGCCTTGCCTTATCAGATATTTCACTGTTTCGAGATTACCTCCATGTGATGCTGAATGAAGGGCTGTCCGCCCATTGCCATCTCCCTTGTTCGCATCAGCGCCTTGACTTATCATATATTTCACTGTTTCGAGATGACCTTCCTGTGATGCTGCGTGAAGGGCTGTCCATCCATCATTATCTCCCTTGTTCACATCAGCATCTTGACTTATCAGATATTTCACTGTTTCGAGATGACCTTCCTGTGATGCTGAATGAAGGGCTGTCCGTCCATTGTTGTTATCTTCCTTCTTCGCATCAGCGCCTTGACTTATCAGGTATTTCACTGTTTCGAGATGACCTTTCTGTGATGCTGCGTGAAGGGCTGTCCGTCCATTGTCATCTCCCTTGTTCGCATCAGCGCCTTGACTTATCAGATATTTCACTGTTTCGAGATGACCTTCCTGTGATGCTGAATGAAGGGCTGTCCGTCCATTGTTGTTATCTCCCGTGTTCGCATCAGCGCCTTGACTTATCAGATATTTCACTCTTTTGAGATTACCTCCAAATGATGCTGCATGCAGGGCTGTACATCCATCATTATCTCCCTTGTTCGCATCAGCGCCTTGCCTTATCAGATATTTCACTGTTTCGAGATGACCTTCCTGTGATGCTGCGTGAAGGGCTGTCCATCCATCATTATCTCCCTTGTTCACATCAGCATCTTGACTTATCAGATATTTCACTGTTTCGAGATGACCTTCCTGTGATGCTGCGTGAAGGGCTGTCCATCCATCATTATCTCCCTTGTTCACATCAGCATCTTGACTTATCAGATAGTTCACTGTTTCGAGATGACCTTCCTCTGATGCTGCTTGAAGTGCTGTCCATCCATCATTATCTCCCTTGTTCGCATCAGCGCCTTGCCTTATCAGATATTTCACTGTTTCGAGATTACCTCCATATGATGCTGAATGAAGGGCTGTCCGTCCATTGCCATCTCCCTTGTTCGCATCAGCGCCTTGACTTATCATATATTTCACTGTTTCGAGATGACCTTCCTGTGATGCTGCGTGAAGGGCTGTCCATCCATCATTATCTCCCTTGTTCACATCAGCATCTTGACTTATCAGATAGTTCACTGTTTCGAGATGACCTTCCTCTGATGCTGCTTGAAGTGCTGTCCATCCATCATTATCTCCCTTGTTCGCATCAGCGCCTTGCCTTATCAGATATTTCACTGTTTCGAGATTACCTCCATATGATGCTGAATGAAGGGCTGTCCGTCCATTGCCATCTCCCTTGTTCGCATCAGCGCCTTGACTTATCATATATTTCACTGTTTCGAGATGACCTTCCTGTGATGCTGCGTGAAGGGCTGTCCATCCATCATTATCTCCCTTGTTCGCATCAGCGCCTTGCCTTATCAGATATTTCACTGTTTCGAGATTACCTCCATGTGATGCTGAATGAAGGGCTGTCCGCCCATTGCCATCTCCCTTGTTCGCATCAGCGCCTTGACTTATCATATATTTCACTGTTTCGAGATGACCTTCCTGTGATGCTGCGTGAAGGGCTGTCCATCCATCATTATCTCCCTTGTTCACATCAGCATCTTGACTTATCAGATATTTCACTGTTTCGAGATGACCTTCCTGTGATGCTGAATGAAGGGCTGTCCGTCCATTGTTGTTATCTTCCTTCTTCGCATCAGCGCCTTGACTTATCAGGTATTTCACTGTTTCGAGATGACCTTTCTGTGATGCTGCGTGAAGGGCTGTCCGTCCATTGTCATCTCCCTTGTTCGCATCAGCGCCTTGACTTATCAGATATTTCACTGTTTCGAGATGACCTTCCTGTGATGCTGAATGAAGGGCTGTCCGTCCATTGTTGTTATCTCCCGTGTTCGCATCAGCGCCTTGACCTATCAGATATGTAACTGTTTCGAGATGACCTTCCTGTGATGCTGCGTGAAGGGCTGTCCATCCATCATTATCTCCCTTGTTCACATCAGCATCTTGACTTATCAGATAGTTCACTATTTCGAGATGACCTTCCTGTGATGCTGCGTGAAGGGCTGTATATCCACCATTACATCCCATGTTCGCATCAGCACCTTGACTTATGAGATATTTCACTGTTTCGAGATTACCTCCATATGATGCTGAATGAAGGGCTGTCCGTCCATTGCCATCTCCCTTGTTCGCATCAGCGCCTTGACTTATCATATATTTCACTGTTTCGAGATGACCTTCCTGTGATGCTGCGTGAAGGGCTGTCCATCCATCATTATCTCCCTTGTTCGCATCAGCGCCTTGCCTTATCAGATATTTCACTGTTTCGAGATGACCTTCCTGTGATGCTGCGTGAAGGGCTGTCCATCCATCATTATCTCCCTTGTTCACATCAGCATCTTGACTTATCAGATATTTCACTGTTTCGAGATGACCTTCCTGTGATGCTGCGTGAAGGGCTGTCCATCCATCATTATCTCCCTTGTTCACATCAGCATCTTGACTTATCAGATATTTCACTGTTTCGAGATGACCTTCCTGTGATGCTGAATGAAGGGCTGTCCGTCCATTGTTGTTATCTCCCTTCTTCGCATCAGCGCCTTGACTTATCAGATATTTCACTGTTTCGAGATGACCTTCCTGTGATGCTGCGTGAAGGGCTGTCCATCCATCATTATCTCCCTTGTTCACATCAGCATCTTGACTTATCAGATATTTCACTGTTTCGAGATGACCTTCCTGTGATGCTGAATGAAGGGCTGTCCGTCCATTGTTGTTATCTCCCTTCTTCGCATCAGCGCCTTGACTTATCAGATATTTCACTGTTTCGAGATGACCTTCCTGTGATGCTGCGTGAAGGGCTGTCCATCCATCATTATCTCCCTTGTTCACATCAGCATCTTGACTTATCAGATAGTTCACTATTTCGAGATGACCTTCCTGTGATGCTGCTTGAAGTGCTGTCCATCCATCATTATCTCCCTTGTTCGCATCAGCGCCTTGCCTTATCAGATATTTCACTGTTTCGAGATTACCTCCATATGATGCTGAATGAAGGTCTGTCCGTCCATTGCCATCTCCCTTGTTCGCATCAGCGCCTTGACTTATCATATATTTCACTGTTTCGAGATGACCTTCCTGTGATGCTGCGTGAAGGGCTGTCCATCCATCATTATCTCCCTTGTTCGCATCAGCGCCTTGCCTTATCAGATATTTCACTGTTTCGAGATTACCTCCATGTGATGCTGAATGAAGGGCTGTCCGTCCATTGCCATCTCCCTTGTTCGCATCAGCGCCTTGACTTATCATATATTTCACTGTTTCGAGATGACCTTCCTGTGATGCTGCGTGAAGGGCTGTCCATCCATCATTATCTCCCTTGTTCACATCAGCATCTTGACTTATCAGATATTTCACTGTTTCGAGATGACCTTCCTGTGATGCTGAATGAAGGGCTGTCCGTCCATTGTTGTTATCTCCCTTCTTCGCATCAGCGCCTTGACTTATCAGATATTTCACTGTTTCGAGATGACCTTTCTGTGATGCTGCGTGAAGGGCTGTCCATCCATCATTATCTCCCTTGTTCGCATCAGCGCCTTGCCTTATCAGATATTTCACTGTTTCGAGATTACCTCCATGTGATGCTGAATGAAGGGCTGTCCGTCCATTGCCATCTCCCTTGTTCGCATCAGCGCCTTGACTTATCATATATTTCACTGTTTCGAGATGACCTTCCTGTGATGCTGCGTGAAGGGCTGTCCATCCATCATTATCTCCCTTGTTCACATCAGCATCTTGACTTATCAGATATTTCACTGTTTCGAGATGACCTTCCTGTGATGCTGAATGAAGGGCTGTCCGTCCATTGTTGTTATCTCCCTTCTTCGCATCAGCGCCTTGACTTATCATATATTTCACTGTTTCGAGATGACCTTCCTGTGATGCTGCGTGAAGGGCTGTCCATCCATCATTATCTCCCTTGTTCACATCAGCATCTTGACTTATCAGATATTTCACTGTTTCGAGATGACCTTCCTGTGATGCTGAATGAAGGGCTGTCCGTCCATTGTTGTTATCTTCCTTCTTCGCATCAGCGCCTTGACTTATCAGGTATTTCACTGTTTCGAGATGACCTTTCTGTGATGCTGCGTGAAGGGCTGTCCGTCCATTGTCATCTCCCTTGTTCGCATCAGCGCCTTGACTTATCAGATATTTCACTGTTTCGAGATGACCTTCCTGTGATGCTGAATGAAGGGCTGTCCGTCCATTGTTGTTATCTCCCGTGTTCGCATCAGCGCCTTGACCTATCAGATATGTAACTGTTTCGAGATGACCTTCCTGTGATGCTGCGTGAAGGGCTGTCCATCCATCATTATCTCCCTTGTTCACATCAGCATCTTGACTTATCAGATAGTTCACTATTTCGAGATGACCTTCCTGTGATGCTGCGTGAAGGGCTGTATATCCACCATTACATCCCATGTTCGCATCAGCACCTTGACTTATGAGATATTTCACTGTTTCGAGATTACCTCCATATGATGCTGAATGAAGGGCTGTCCGTCCATTGCCATCTCCCTTGTTCGCATCAGCGCCTTGACTTATCATATATTTCACTGTTTCGAGATGACCTTCCTGTGATGCTGCGTGAAGGGCTGTCCATCCATCATTATCTCCCTTGTTCGCATCAGCGCCTTGCCTTATCAGATATTTCACTGTTTCGAGATGACCTTCCTGTGATGCTGCGTGAAGGGCTGTCCATCCATCATTATCTCCCTTGTTCACATCAGCATCTTGACTTATCAGATATTTCACTGTTTCGAGATGACCTTCCTGTGATGCTGCGTGAAGGGCTGTCCATCCATCATTATCTCCCTTGTTCACATCAGCATCTTGACTTATCAGATATTTCACTGTTTCGAGATGACCTTCCTGTGATGCTGAATGAAGGGCTGTCCGTCCATTGTTGTTATCTCCCTTCTTCGCATCAGCGCCTTGACTTATCAGATATTTCACTGTTTCGAGATGACCTTCCTGTGATGCTGCGTGAAGGGCTGTCCATCCATCATTATCTCCCTTGTTCACATCAGCATCTTGACTTATCAGATATTTCACTGTTTCGAGATGACCTTCCTGTGATGCTGAATGAAGGGCTGTCCGTCCATTGTTGTTATCTCCCTTCTTCGCATCAGCGCCTTGACTTATCAGATATTTCACTGTTTCGAGATGACCTTCCTGTGATGCTGCGTGAAGGGCTGTCCATCCATCATTATCTCCCTTGTTCACATCAGCATCTTGACTTATCAGATAGTTCACTATTTCGAGATGACCTTCCTGTGATGCTGCTTGAAGTGCTGTCCATCCATCATTATCTCCCTTGTTCGCATCAGCGCCTTGCCTTATCAGATATTTCACTGTTTCGAGATTACCTCCATATGATGCTGAATGAAGGTCTGTCCGTCCATTGCCATCTCCCTTGTTCGCATCAGCGCCTTGACTTATCATATATTTCACTGTTTCGAGATGACCTTCCTGTGATGCTGCGTGAAGGGCTGTCCATCCATCATTATCTCCCTTGTTCGCATCAGCGCCTTGCCTTATCAGATATTTCACTGTTTCGAGATTACCTCCATGTGATGCTGAATGAAGGGCTGTCCGTCCATTGCCATCTCCCTTGTTCGCATCAGCGCCTTGACTTATCATATATTTCACTGTTTCGAGATGACCTTCCTGTGATGCTGCGTGAAGGGCTGTCCATCCATCATTATCTCCCTTGTTCACATCAGCATCTTGACTTATCAGATATTTCACTGTTTCGAGATGACCTTCCTGTGATGCTGAATGAAGGGCTGTCCGTCCATTGTTGTTATCTCCCTTCTTCGCATCAGCGCCTTGACTTATCAGATATTTCACTGTTTCGAGATGACCTTTCTGTGATGCTGCGTGAAGGGCTGTCCATCCATCATTATCTCCCTTGTTCGCATCAGCGCCTTGCCTTATCAGATATTTCACTGTTTCGAGATTACCTCCATGTGATGCTGAATGAAGGGCTGTCCGTCCATTGCCATCTCCCTTGTTCGCATCAGCGCCTTGACTTATCATATATTTCACTGTTTCGAGATGACCTTCCTGTGATGCTGCGTGAAGGGCTGTCCATCCATCATTATCTCCCTTGTTCACATCAGCATCTTGACTTATCAGATATTTCACTGTTTCGAGATGACCTTCCTGTGATGCTGAATGAAGGGCTGTCCGTCCATTGTTGTTATCTCCCTTCTTCGCATCAGCGCCTTGACTTATCAGATATTTCACTGTTTCGAGATGACCTTTCTGTGATGCTGCGTGAAGGGCTGTCCGTCCATTGTCATCTCCCTTGTTCGCATCAGCGCCTTGACTTATCAGATATTTCACTGTTTCGAGATGACCTTCCTGTGATGCTGAATGAAGGGCTGTCCGTCCATTGTTGTTATCTCCCGTGTTCGCATCAGCGCCTTGACCTATCAGATATGTAACTGTTTCGAGGTGACCTTCCTGTGATGCTGCGTGAAGGGCTGTATATCCACCATTACATCCCATGTTCGCATCAGCACCTTGACTTATGAGATATTTCACTGTTTTTAGATTACCTCCAATTGATGCTGAATGAAATGCTGTCCGTCCATCGTCATCTCCCTTGTTCGCATCAGCGCGTTGACTTATCAGATATTTCACTGTTTCGAGATTACCTCCATGTGATGCTGAATGAAGGGCTGTCCGTCCATTGCCATCTCCCTTGTTCGCATCAGCGCCTTGACTTATCATATATTTCACTGTTTCGAGATGACCTTCCTGTGATGCTGCGTGAAGGGCTGTCCATCCATCATTATCTCCCTTGTTCACATCAGCATCTTGACTTATCAGATATTTCACTGTTTCGAGATGACCTTCCTGTGATGCTGAATGAAGGGCTGTCCGTCCATTGTTGTTATCTCCCTTCTTCGCATCAGCGCCTTGACTTATCAGATATTTCACTGTTTCGAGATGACCTTTCTGTGATGCTGCGTGAAGGGCTGTCCATCCATGGTTATCTCCCTTGTTCACATCAGCATCTTGACTTATCAGATTACCTCCATATGATGCTGTGTGCAGGGCTGTCCATTCATCATTATCTCCCATGTTCGCATCAGCATCTTGACTTATCAGATATTTCACTGTTTCGAGATTACCTCCATATGATGCTGTGTGCAGGCCTGTCCATTCATCATTATCTCCCATGTTCGCATCAGCGCCTTGACTTATCAGATATTTCACTGTTTCGAGATTACCGCCATGTGATGCTGCATGCAGGGCTGTCCATCCATCATTATCTCCCTTGTTCACATCAGCATCTTGACTTATCAGATATGTCACTCTTTTGAGATTACCTCCATATGATGCTGAATGAAGGGCTGTTCGTCCATTGTTATCTCCCTTGTTCTCATCAGCGCCTTGACTTATCAGATATTTAACTGTTTCGAGATTACCTCCATGTGATGCTAAGTGCAGGGCTGTCTATCCATCATTACCTCCCTTGTTCGCATCAGTATCCTGACTTGTTGTTTAGAACCATTACTATGCCATAACAAAAGCATGTGACGACACTACTTCGGTACTCTATGCTGAATCCATGGCTGTCCATGCGTTATCCTTTTCTTTGTTCGCATCAGCACCTTGAGTCATCAGATATTTCACTGCGTCGAGATGACCTCCATGTGATGCTGAGTCCAGGGCTGTCCATCCATCATTACCTCCCTCGTTCGCATCAGCGCCTTGACTTATCAGATATTAACGCCTTGGGCACACGATGGCTACGATGGGCTGCCACGAGCTGCGATGATCTGGAAATAAACAAGAAGTTATGGAGGGCAGATCGTGTCAAAAATAACCAAACGTCACAGAGGAATGTAAATTTCGCAATAAAGTCGGTCTGATTTCAATTTATGGCCATAAATGATTTTTAAAATTACATTTCGTGTGAAATAAACCTTAGATATAATTTATCGTGTTTAATAAATATATATTTGGGCTGTTGATCAAACACTAGCACGACTTGTCACGAGGAACGCATGCGTCGTGCTTTCACTTCTCATCGCAGGTTCTCATCGCAGGTGATGGCACAATCGAAAATCGGGTTTTGAACATGTTCAAAATACTAGCGCGATCAAAACAACAGAAGAGAGATACAGCATGCGGGGATGGCGTAGTCTTGTAGTTCGGGACTGGTTTATGATTGGTTGCAGTCACCCTGAAATCTTTGAAAATGGCCTAATTCGGGTCAAAGCAATATAACGTCATATTTGTACAAACTGATATCATGATTACTAGAGAAAACTTATACACTTTTTCATCAGGGTAGTTTTTGTAACCGAGTGCAATTACCATGACAAAATGTACTTCTTCTGCTCAATGTATGTCTTGGTTACTTTTTGGTGGATTATTAAAACAAATATGGCATGGAATATATTAACGTACTTGAAACAGAATATAGCTGGAAAGTGTACAGTTATGTGGGGTGTTGCCGTTTGTCATAATTCTGACTCAATTTTATGCAATAAATCAATATTTTCCAAAGTAGCTTGCGCAATATTTGGTACGAAATAAGCTTTACATAAGTCAATGTATGCACTATATGCTATAGCGTGTACTACACCATGGACCCTACCACTCTAGTAGGGCCTGTTCAAAGCAAACTTAGTATTTCCTCCTAGGCAATATATTTACCATTTCAAAAAGATATTTTGTTATTTTGCGTATATCGACCCCCAGGTTACGACATGTCTTTTGTTTAAAAGTTTAGAGAAATCCTAAAAACAGTGGACTCTACTGGAGAGAACACAAATGAAATTTTGATTTTGGGTGATTTAAACTGTAATTTGTTTAGGAAATGCAAATACACCATTGTTCTCAAACATGATGTTTTGTAATGAATTTGTATAATTTGCAACAGCTAATTGATACACCAACTCGTGTAACACACCAATCAAGTACCTTGATAGACACAATATTTACAACTAGAAACGAGAATATTATTGAGCACGGATGCATTCACACATCGTTGAGTGATCACTTTTCTGTGTATGTTATTCGTAGAGTAAAATCGTCAAATAAATGTCCTATTCAAAAGGGCAAATTGTTAAAATATCGATCAAATAAACAAGAGAATATGAAATATGAAATTTTGATTTTGGGTGATTTAAACTGTAATTTTTTTAGGAAATGCAAATACACCATTGTTCTCAAACATGATGTTTTTTAATGAATTTGTATAATTTGCAACAGCTAATTGATACACCAACTCGTGTAACACACCAATCAAGTACCTTGATAGACACAATATTTACAACTAGAAACGAGAATATTATTGAGCACGGATGCATTCACACATCGTTGAGTGATCTGTGTATGCTATTCGTAGAGTAAAATCGTCAAATAGATGTCCTATTCAAAAGGGCAAATTGTTAAAATATCGATAAAATAAACAAGAGAATATGACTGAATTGTTATGTATTTTACAAACTACCGCATGGTCGCATCTCGACGAAGTTATTGATGCGAATGTATATTGGAAAGTGTGGAAAGATGCATTCGTTTCAATTATTGATGAGGTTTCACCTGTTAAAATGAAAAGAGTTCGTGATCAGTCGCATTCATGGAATACAAAAGATATTAGAAAGTTAATGAATAAACGTGATATTACACATAGAAAATTTTTAAAATTGAAAAGGAAACAACATGTGCTCAATTATGTAGAAAGTCAATTATGTATGAAGTTGTGGCAAGATTATAAAAAGATTCGAAACAAAGTAAATGTTTTATTAGAAAAGGAAAAAAGAAATTATTTTGTGTCTAAGATTAAAGAAAATAGCAATGATCCAAAACGAATGTGGTCTTGTTTAAAAGAGTTATTACCGAAAAAAAATTCTGCTCTCCCCGTAGATTTTTAAATTGATGGAGTTATGAGTAATAATGATGATGTAATTGCGAATACATTTAATGACTTCTTTATTGATTCTAATGTTTTTAATGAATGTGTAATTAATTTGAATGAAGGCAATATATGTACTGTAAACCGTGATGTTTACGTTGATGCATCTAGTGAATTGTTTGTTTTTAAAGATATAAATGAAAATACCGTGCTAGAATTACTATCAGATTTAGACCCTTGTAAAGCAACTGGCATTGATGACATAAGTTCTTCTCATTTGAAATTTGCAAAAATTGAAATATCAAAAAGTATTACAACATTGATTAATTTATCATTAAATTCAGGAATATACCCAAATGAATGGAAAAGTTCAAAAGTAAGACCTTTGTATAAAAAGGGTGCAAATCATAAAATAGAAAACTATCGCCCTATATCCATACTACCAGTAGTAAGCAAAATAATAGAAAGAATAGTCCATAAGCAGCTTTATGCGTACTTATCCTCACACGCGCTTTTGACACTGTCGATACGGAAATCCTACTTGTTAAGTTACGTAAGATAGGCTGCTCCGACCCTGTTATAAATTGGTTTAACTCCTACTTAAATAACAGGAGTCAAAGAGTTATAATCTGTGACACTCTATCAGATGAAAGGTCTCTATCCCTCGGGGTACCACAAGGGTCCATATTAGGACCTCTTTTATTTTTGATTTATATTGACGATTTAGTGATGGCTTTGAAACATTGTCATGTAACCATGTACGCTGATGATACAACCCTTTATTATAGTAGTTCATCCGTAACTGATATTCAAAATAGATTACAAGAATATATGAATAATGTTGAATTATGGCTCTACGCTAATAAATTGACATTAAATGTTGATAAAACAAAATTAATATTCATTGGTACTCCGCAAAGATTGATGTCTAAAAAGGGAGATGTGCAAATAAAATTTAAAGGGAAAATTATTGAACAATGTAAAAGTATTAAATGTCTCGGAGTAGTTATTGATGAACATTTAAATTAGTCAGAACATATTAATTGTGTATGTAAAAAGGTATTTTTATAGTTTAAAGGGACTTATTAACATTGTCCAAATCCACAAAATAAAATGTTCATTCTAGCGGTTCCCTCATAGCTTGTTGTATTCGTATTAACAATAAAATCATGGGACAGGTTTCGGTTTTTCAAATTTCCCTTTCGTTACAAAGATATGTACGATCAAAGTATTCAGATAAGAAAAACTGCCCCGGAGTTTTTCATACCGTGTACGAAGTGAGTGCAGTGAGTTAGTTTATATCACTTTGCATTTTTGCTCATAACTTGGCCATGCAATGTCTATTTGACTTGAAATTTTCACACAATACCCTGTGGACATATGAGATAACAACAATATACATTGCATCAACCATTCCTCACTTTTTGCACATGTCAACAAAGTTACTATATCCCTGTTAAGGAGAATAAAGCCTTATGTTCCAAAAGATACCATGATATTATTATATTTATGTTTGATTCAATCTCAAATTGATTATTGTTGTGAAATATGGGGGGTTCATTCTATTCATCAAACAGAACGTATTATCAAATTACAAAAAAGGGCCGCAAGGATGATTTTATGTTGCAATTTTCATACCCCGTCCAAGGAAATGTTTAGTCAGTTGAAGTGGTTACCATTTAATGATCGTGTGACATATTTTAAATGTGTATTTATGTACAAATGTATTCATCGCCTTTCCTCTAATTTTTATTATGATTCGTTTGTTTTTGTTTCTGATACGCATCCATTTCATACTAGACACGCGGCAAATTTGAACTTAATTATTCCTAAGGCTCGCACAGAACAATATAAACATTTTCTATTTTACTCTTTTATATTCCTCTGGAATAAGTTACCCACTGAAATAAAAACGTCAAATTCCTTGAATATTTTTAAACAGAAAATGAAACAACATTTATTCAAAAACCTTGCCTTATAGTCTCAATTGTAATGAGTGATATCTTACTATTATGTATTATATTTTTATATTTGTTATTTAATTAAAGAAATAATAATGTGTGCGGCATTTATGTTGTTTTTTATATCATGAATAAACCTTATAAGAATTTGTTTCAAAATATATGTGTATATAAAATGCAGGATTTGTTATTCTTTTAATGTATAATTATGTTTTACGTCACTTTGTTATTTTAAAACATTTATATATTTATGTATTTATATATTTATGTACAATTGTATAATACATTTCAAATGTTTTTATAACGATGTTTGTATGTTTGTATACTGTATCCCAGGGCCCCATGGGAGACCAAATTATTGTTGAATGAGCCACCCTGGTAAAATATATTGAAATAAATAAATAAATAAATAAACTATTCATGGTTTGGTAGACAATGCTTAAGCCTGAATATTTCAGGCAAGCCTCCGTAAATCCAGGTATTCATGTTTTTCATTTAAGAGTTTATTCTTATTCCACACCCCATCATTAAAAGGGAGTATTCAACTGACATGTTTGTATTTTCTCAATTGGGATAGGCAGTAACATGTCATCAACTTGTGCAGATCTTCTTTGATTTATGCAACTCAACCACGCCAATCCTAATTCTATAATAATTTTCACCTATCATCTGATTCAAAATAGTAAGAATCCATGTTATAATTGTTGAATTATTCCCTATATTAAAAGGGTTACAGCTCGTTATTCCGAAGGTTCGGTTATTCCGAAGGTTTTGTATTTCGAAGGTTCGTTATTCCGAAAATGAAATCGGGTTCGTTATTCCGAAGGTTCGTTAATCCGAAAATGAGATCGGGTTCGTTATTCCGAAGGTTCGTTAGTCCGAAAATGAAATATTTTAATCCGAAAATAAAATAAGGTTCGTTAAACCGAAAATGAAATCGGGTTCGTTATTCCGAATGTCACAGGTCCTATTTGAACCTGGCCCCAGTTCGGGTTTTTCAATATTTATACAGGAGATTATTTACTCAAATAAATCAAAAGGGACAAAAGTATGTACGATTAATTAGCTTAGCCTTAAAGGTAGACTAAAACGCTTTAATCATAAAAATAAAAGGTCATCAAGCATGAATCAAACAATCATATATAAACAACTATTATAAGCAGTGAATTAACTCTAATTCAACCTAACTTAAAATATCAACTTATATGACTTAAGATCAAATGCTATTCAACTTAACTTATAAAACCAACTATATAACTTTAAATCTAAAGTATTTGACTAAATATCACCAAGGGTTTCGTAACTTATATACCGAGCCAGCAGGGAATCTGAAATAAGAATATAAGGCAAGGAGAACTCTTAAACGGCTGTAATGTACTTCGGGAAGAAATTCACAAACACGTGTTCTCTCGTTGCTATCAAAAATGCATCTCCTTTTATATTAAACTAATATTTTATAGGACATACTAACAGTAACATTTAAAACAATCTTTATAAAACATTATATTACAAGTAGAATTCTCTACCACTTGTTCCTAATTCAAAAGTTCTTCCAGTACTACTAGTTAGAAAACATCATTAGAGACACATGCCACATTACTCATGGCAATAAAATTACCACTATCAACTAATACTGGCCATGCACAGAGTGGAGAAAAGAAAGGGGAGATAAGAAACTGAGGAGAGAAAGAGAGTAAGATAACTCAACCATGAGTTTGGATAGAGAGAGACAGGAAGAGAGAGAGAAGGAGAAAGATAAGAGCTTAGACAGTCTGGACATAGTTAAGAAAGGGTGAGAAAGGAAGAGAGAGATAGAGACATAGTGTACGGAGTAGCCGAAGTCTTCAAACAAACTTCTACTTAAAGGCTCTTCTAACGTTAAAGGGCAACAACTTCCTAAACACAAAGGAATAGTTTGTATGTACATATTTACACATAGGCTATTAGTCAAACTCATTCGATCCCAGCCTACTGTCTTAATCTCTAAATCAATGAGGCTATATTCACAGGCACAACTTAAGTGCTGGTATATATACATCGCACTCTTATCCAATTGCATATAAATTCAATGAATGTAATAATGTATATATCCAAAGTATAATTTTGAGTATATTATGTTTCACATAAGACATATAGAAATGCCCAATAATAGTTGCAATTATCAAATTAAACCAGTTTCTCTATAAACGTTATATTAAATGGCATCATGTAAGTGTTATGACATATCAATCTTTGTTATCATAATTATTCTCATCAAAACAATAATATGTTAGTGATACATGCAAGTTATGGTTTTGCGAGTATTGTTCAGCGTCGGTTTATTATTAACCATTGGAGCTCACGAAATATCACTGCCACAGGTTTAGAGCTCTTTAAACCTGTTTGACCTGGGTGATACTTCCGCAATTTGGATTTATCATATAACATAATCACAATATAACTTCAATTATTCTTCTAATAATTTCCATTAAAAGTTAGCACCACGCGCAGCATAACCATACTGAACAAAGAGCGCATAACCATGTGTACAATACAATGGGTTAGATACAATTTAATTTACAAAGAGATGGATAAGTTATTCCTCCAACTAGATCAACTCATTTAATACTTGTGTATGAATCAACTAAAATGTAAGCTTAATTGATCATATGAATATTCTAAAAGAAAGTGAAATATGTGCAAGAAAACTATTACACATATAGACTACTAAATATAAATATGGATGTTGCTTACCTGAAACAAGAAACAAGACAAGGAGAACGTCTTAGCCGCTGTGGTGATTTCTGGAAGAATTCACAAACACGTCTGTTCTCCTCGCTAGCAATATGCATCTCAGCTCCTACTTGTAAACTAAACCAAGCTAACAGGAGGTGAGATGCCTTGTTATCTTATTTCAAGTCAACATCGATGAATCACCATTTAGCACACACAAAGGCTTTGCTTCCCATTAATCTTAAAGCACAGTGCACATTAAATAAATCACTACCTAGGTACCAGCAACTTTTATCAATGCCAGATAGGTAGTATGTATGGTCTACATGCAAAATGACATTATTTTGTACCAAGGGACTGCGTACTCTATAAGACTTACAATAGAGACATAACATGTATTTAATCTTACATTACTCAAACTACAGGGTCTGACACTCGAAGGTTCGTTAGTCCGAAAATGAAATCGGGTTCGTTATTCCGAAGGTTCGTTAATCCAAAAATTAAATCGGGTTCGTTATTCCAAAGGTTCGTTAATCCGAAAATGACATCGGGTTCGTTATTCCGAAGGTAATTTAATCGGAAAATAAAATAAGGTTCGTTAAACCGAAAATGAAATCGGGTTCGTTATTCCGAAGATGAAATCGGGTTCGTTATTCCGAAGGTTCGTTAATCCGAAAATGAAATAGGGTTCGTTAGTCCGAAAATGAAAAAAATACGACGTAGGGATGTTGGATGGGTTCCCGAATCAGTAAGAAATTTGATTCTGATTTCATTTAAGCAATGTTTCTTAAGCAAATTGATTTAGAGCAGTGCGGACTTGGGAATGGGGATCTGTCATACTCTAATGGCCGCGGCTGCATGCATGCTGCTACCACCAATAATAATAGTAATAATCATGATTTGTGAAGGTTTTGCATTTCGTCTCGTCTTCACTGTGTGTGTGCGTGTGTGTGTGTATGTGTGTGTGTGTGTGTGTGTGTGTGTGTGTGTGTGTGTGTGTGTGTGTGTGTGTGTGTGTGTGTGTGTTCTTGTATAGCATGCAATATGAGCAGGCATGTTCTTACACACACCCACAGTTTGAGGAGATTCCGCTGTGTGAACAGCAATTTGAGGAGCTCCTCAAAAGAACATATTATTGCAAAGTCTTTCATTTGGCATAATTAGTCATGTACAGTGTCCTGGGGAAATCTCCCCAATTTACCATTCATGAGCACAGTGATGATCGAATTGCGGGTTCCCATGAGAGCACATCAAATTCATGTGTGAAAATGTTGTAGGGCGCCACTGACGTCGCCACCTCAAATTGTCCTCCCCAAATTGATGTGTCGTACAGTCCTATACCGTGCAGTAGCCAGGTACAGGTATTAAGCTGGGCCTAGGGTAGCTAGAGCTAGCTACATTATTATGGCCGCAGGCTAGGCTAGCTAGGCAGGGCGCGCATGCAGCGACCAACGCGTCGGCGCGCCGCCCCGGGATCGCGGTGCCGGTTCGCGCTATAGCTGGAGGCCGGTCGCCTCGAGATAGATCCGTCGGTTTTGATTTTCATCATTCTGGAGATATTTTGGTCGTTCTGTATTTGTTGACGTCAAACCAAAATCTGGCTGCGAACAAGTAGACGCGACAGGGGTAATAATATAATTGATAAGCGCTTAGAGATGATTATCAGTCGTGATAGGCGCTGTATAAATCGAGGATATTATTATTATTACATTCCGCACTCGATCGCACTGCATAGCAGCCTTGCTCAAATTGCATGGTGTTTTAGTAATAACACACACACACCTACCACACACAACGAAATCATACAACTTGAGCCAGCCCTGCTCAAATTGCATGGTGCTTTAGTTCTAACACACACACAACACACAGCGAACTCATACACCATACAACTTGAGCCAGCCTTGCTCAAATTGCATGGTGCTTTAGTTCTAACACACACACAACACACAGCGAACTCATACACCATACAACTTGAGCCAACCTTGCTCAAATTGCATGGTGTTTTAGTTCGAACACACACACAACACACAGCGAACTCATACACCATACAACTTGAGCCAACCTTGCTCAAATTGCATGGTGTTTTAGTTCGAACACACACACACACACACACAACAAACGCATACACCTTCATATTTCTCTTGACGGGGGGGGGGGGGGGGGGGGGGGGGTCTCACTTGATTTCAAGTACCCCCTTATCCCCCTCCATGATGTATAATCAAAGACATAACATAATGTTTATCTTCATTATTGGGGGCAAGTGCCCCCATCCCCCAGGCCTTGTCCCCCTCCCTGATGAAAAATGAAACATAGTTTACATAACACACATTCCATACACATTCTGCACTTTTGACGTCAATATTTTAGTGTTTCCAAAACCGTGGCGTAGGCTACCGTGGTCTGACAAGTAAGGAGGGAGGGGGGGGCTCATGATTATCTTTCAGTATTAGGGGCAAATGCCCCCCCCCCCCTTGTCCCCCTAACTGATGAATAATTAAAGACATAAAACAAAACATACCTGAAATAATATATGCCTACATATCACATGCACATTCTGCACTTTTTGACGTCAATAATTATGTTTCTGAAACAGTGGCGTGCACTGGCAATACAGACACGAATATGGCATTGTCAATCCATCGGACAAACATATGAACAATACAAACCCCGTTGGCATATGAATATCATGGTGAATTTTGTGATAATAGTGTCATATTTATTATTAGTCCCGTCTTTATCTCATTATATACGTTTTGATACTAAATCATTTATGTTGGTATATATCATTCTTCAATTCTCTTCCTGGCATTGAAACTCATATAATATGTTATCACATTTCTTCGTGGCATGTATAACCATCACTATTCAGTGTCACAACATGCACGATCGACGTTACGCAATGTTTGACTTAAAATATCATTACTCTCGAATGAACATTGAAATGGCAAAATAAAGCATCATTTGTTTTAAAGTTAACCCTAATAAGGCAGGGGGGCTATTATGCCCCCTCCCCCCTCCGCGATTTTTCTGATTGCTCCGGAACGCATAGAGATGACGCCCTGCTGCTTGGTGACTTTTTTCGTTTGGGTCTTGCTCATTTTTAAAAACAAAGTTTTCGAAAATCGGACATAGCATTACAAAGACACGTGACCTTTTATCTATGCATGTCCACCCGAAAATCGCTCAATTTCGTGATTTGTGTACAAAACATACGGAAATACGAAAACATATTCGTACAAAGAGATATATCAGGTTTTTGTTAGGTTTTTTTAGGGTTAAAGGGGTAGTACAGTTTTGGTAAGGCTGAACCTTAGTAACCAAAACTGGACAGTAACATTATAAACTAATAGTTATAACTCCACCACCATGCCCGAAATGTATACAAAATTACAAACGACTAAGTAAAAAGCCCGTTATCATTAAAAAAAGAGCCATTAAAACACAAGAGGGCGCTTTCTAAAAAGGCATTGGTTTCAACAATTTTTCATACAAATTTATGCATGTGATGTTTTATTGAAATAATGATTAAAAAAGAGAGATCATCAACAACTATTTAAATGTATGTTTATTTCAATTTCAATTTCAATTATATTTATGTTTCCAACAAAACATTTCAAATCAATTATAATAATTTACTAATATTAAGGTATACATATTGGAAATAAGAGGGGTTCACTAAAAAGCAGTGCTTGTACAAATGTGAACCCCTCAGATAATAATGAATACTTAAATTAATACAAAAGTGAATTAATTACTACAAACGAACTAAAATATAGGAAAAAATGGATGCCAACAGAAACGAAAATATGACAAGAGAGAACATTACATCACAAAGATAGAAGAAGACGGTAACGATACACAAAATAGACACTGCAAAAAAAGAGAGAAAATAAATGAGATATCGGGGTACAAAAATAGTACAAAAGGATGAGCAGCATGTGGGGTTGAGAAGAAGCTGGGGAAGAAGAATTGCGCTTACGAAAGGAGATATGCATGAGAGGGCACAATAAAAACATATCAAATTACATTTTGAGTCAGCGAGTAGAAAAAGACCTTGTTTAACCAAAAAAAGGGGAAAAAGGAAGAATAAAAGAAGACTTGAGGACGGGGACAGAATAAATGGGCTATATAATTAATGTTGTTCATAAGATTGTAATAAAAACAATTTCAATTTTTTTCTTAAATATATTAATCGATGGAGCATTTTTTACTTCATTACTTAAAGTGATCCAGGTAAAGTGTCAGATATTGCACAAAATGACATTTGAGACTTCAATCCTATATCAATATCATTGTAAAATACAATTGAAAGATTTGTGAAAGTTTGAAGGAAAACGAACACTGTTTACCTAGTGAAAAAAACGAATATTGAGTTCATATTTTATCACCGAATACTGATGGCTTGTCGTAGAATTGCAACAGTTATAACTGGCAGCCTATGACGATATATCCGCACCCGTGTATGTTTACATATGCGGTATACAACATTCCTGGAATTCCGGCACGTGTTGGATCAAAGTTCTCTAGGTCGGGAATGTTTCCCACGCTCGGACGTATCCAGCTGAAACAAGTGTACTTTTTTTGAAAAGCGTTGACAAACGATTTTCAAATAATGATAATTATCTTCATACTAAAGGGACATTTGAAAAAATCTAACCCTATTTTATTCTTCTCTTACCATAAGCTAAACAACACGGCAGAAGAGAAACGAGGAAGCTCCAATTATTTTTCGTGGAGTTAGACACTTTACCTGGATCACTTTAAAGAATTCCACAATTTGGGGCCTTCATATATAAAAGTAGGCTACTTTGAGCTAAGAGGGTCCGGTCCGCAAGAGAGGTAAATGAAATTCTTCAGAATGTCTTGTTGGGTAATTATGGACTGAGCTAATTTTAACAAACATTTCTTGAAAAACAGATGGCAACATATTATTATTACAAGTATACATAATTGACCAAGTTGAAATAAATATAAATCTTTAAACTTTAAAATATTATTTTCAAAAATAAACCGTCTGTATGGCAGCGAAATGGGGAATTACAAATAATACGAATAACCTTCTTTTGTAATAGCAAAACTTTATCTAATAACGTTTGATGCGTGTTGCCCCAAACTAAGAGACCATAATTCAGATATGGGAGTATCAAAGAACTATACAGCATAATTAATGAATTCAAAGGAAGACATGTCTTTACTTTATAAATAATACCAATATTTCGAGAAGTAATTTTACAAATATTATCAATATCATATTTCCAAGAAAGGTTATTATCAACCGTTACACCCAAAAATGTAATAAATGAAACACACTCCAATGGGGTGTTTTCCAAAATTATATATATTAGCAGGCAACGAATCTATAGATTTAATAACAACATATATTTCGTTTTCTGGAGATTCAAAGATAATTTGTTCGCTCGTATCCACAATAAAAAATTACTCATTTCAATATTAACTATTTCAACTAATCTATAAGGATCATTGTGAGAAAATAATAAATTTGTGTCATCAGCAAAAAGTACGAAAGACAATATATATCAGATGATCGACAAAAGTCATTAATGTATAAAATAAATAAAAGTGGGCCTAATAAACGGGTGCGGTTCGTTATTCCGAAGGTTCGTTATTCCGAAGGTTCGTTATTCCGAACACGCAAATTGTCTATACCTGAGTGTTCGTTAAACCGAAAATGAAATAGGGTTCGTTAATCCGAACATTTGTTGCATTATTCCGAAGGTTCGTTGTTCCGAAGGTTCGTTATTCCGAAGGTTCGTTATTCCGAAGGTTCGTTATTCCGAAGGTTCGTTATTCCGAAGGTTCGCTATTTCTAAAATGAATCGGGTTCGTTATTCCGAAGGTTCGTTATTCCGAAGGTCCGTTATTCCGAGGGTTCGTTATTCCGAAGGTTCGCTATTCCTAAAATGAAATCGGGTTCGTTAATCCGAAAATGAATTTGGGTTTGTTATAATGCTATAATTTCATATAAAGAGATAAAATAAACTTAAATGTTTGATTGGTCTGGCCAAGGGAGGGAAAGGGGGAGGGGTATGCTTAATGCGGGCTGTAAATTAAATAAACAAAACACAAACTATAGTATTATAACAAGCCCGATTTAATTTTCGGAATAACGAACCCGATTTTTTTTTTCGGTTCAACGAACCTTCGGAATAACGAACCTTCGGAATAACGAACCTTCGGAATAACGAACCTTCGGAATAACTGAACCTTCGGAATAACGAACCTTCGGAATAACGGACTGTAACCTAATAAACTACCTTGTGGAGCACCACAATTTATATTACGGAAATCTGAAGAGTTATTTAAAAATACATGAAAGAACCACTCCAAGGCCATCCCACGTATACACCATAATGTGAAAGTTTATAAAGTAGAATATCGTGGTTAATCGTGTCGAAGGCCTTGGAGAAGACCAGGAAAATGCTGCTATTAAAAAGTGCTGCTTATGGTTGTTAAAATGTGATAATGTAGAGTCATGTGCAGTATCTAATGAGCAATATGTCAAAGTTACACATAATATACAAAACATGGTCAAGAAAGAGAAATACGCAAAAAGATATAATAATAATAATATACAAAAACTTCATGGAGAGTCGTTGGTGTGCTTTACAGTGAAATTGGTGGAATTATTGACAAGCTAAAACTATTTTATTTATTTTGTCAGTAAGATGAAAACCGTTACAAAAACATGAGAGGAAAACAAAACGCTGTTATTTTCTCTAACTGTTACTGATCAGTGCATTATTAGGACATTGGACAAAATGAAGTTTTAATTTTAGTTACTCTGTTCCATTTTTTTAAGACTAATGTCCAAAGTTTCATAACATATTTTGTACAGTTAATTGAGATATGATCATACTTATTTCCATAAATTAACACAATATTGAACAAATCTAAACTCAGAAAATGATATTACGCAAACTTATACCTCTTATACTCCAGTACATGTTGATACCAACTTCGTGAAAATTGGAACTTATGTTATTTTATAAACTTATATTTGTAAAGTCAAATGTTTCCATTCATATTTTACATGTGCGTGACTGACCCAAAATGTCACACGAGTGACCAGACATCCCCACACGATTATTTCATATAAAAACTGTTTCAGATAATGTTGGTTCTTCACTACCTTCATATCTTTATCAGTTGTCTGATAATACATATGAATATTATCGCTTTTCATAATTCACAGTATTCCCTAAATGAAATTGAGATGAAAAAAAAGAAAAAAAAAGTGTTCCCGCGCTAAGTCACACACGTGACCGACGTGACCGACGCATTTGATCTCTGACCTATGGTAACAAAATTCGAATACAATCTCTTGTATAATATGCCTGAAAGTCTTCAGCATATATGAGTCATATATGAAGTACAAGTCATCATACCTGTAATATTTACTAAAATATTAGCATCACATACAACATTTTTCATATTAAAGGTTATACACAAAACTAAGAATAACCCTATTGCTGTGACGTCTGGTATAGGTTTCCCGTCCAATGTAACACTTTTTCCATTAAATTGTATACATTTTTACTTTAATTTCATCCAAACAGAGAAGCTTAGAATACACAATACACCACTCTTTGGGAAACATAATTATTGACGCCAAAAAGTGCAGAACGTGCACGTAATGTATATATTATGCAAGATATGTTTAATTTCATGTCTTTAATTATACAATCTCTTGTATAATATGCCTGAAAGTCTTCAGCATATATGAGTCATATATGAAGTACAAGTCATCATACCTGTAATATTTACTAAAAATATTAGCATCACATACAACATTTTTCATATTAAAGGGTTATACACAAAACTAAGAAAAACCCTATTGCTGTGACGTCTAGTATATGTTTCCCGTCCAATTTAACACTTTTCCATTAAATTGTATACATTTTTTACTTTAATTTCGTCCAAACAGAGAAGCTTAGAATACACAATACACCACTCTTTGGGAAACATAATTATTGACGCCAACAAGTGCAGAACGTGCACGTAATGTATATATTATGCAAGATATGTTTCATTTCATGTCTTTAATTATTCATCAGGGAGTGGGAAAAGGGGGTACTTGAATTCGAATGAGCACTCACCCCCCCCCCCCCCCCCCCTTACTTGTCCGACCACGACCACGATTGTTGACGTCAAATAATGCAGAACGGTGTAATAATAATAATGCATGTAAGATATGTTATATTTTATGTCGTTGATTATGCATCTGGGATGGTGGTTAGGGGGCACTCGCCCCCAATAAAGAAGATAATTATGAGGTTGAAAGTGAGTGAGCATCACCCCCCCCCCCCCCCCCCCCCACCCCTCCTCCTCCATCTGTCCGCCCACGCCATACAACCGTTAAGGTAAAATAAACCGTGACGTCAGAAAATACAGTACTGTATTATACTGTATACATTATATGCAAAACATATTTTATTTCATGTCAATAACGAGGCATTAAGGAGGGGAATTAGGGGGGGGGAGGAGGGGGAAACATGATGATGACATCAAGTAAGCCCCACCCCTAGTTTTGTTACCACGCTACGCCAATGTTTATGGTAACATAAGCCGTGACGTCAGAAAATACAGTACTTTGGATGCAAAATAAATTGTATTTCATATCAATAACGAGGCATCAGGGAGGGGAATTAAGGAGCACTTGCCCCGGCACTTGCTCCAATAATAAAGAGAATTATGAAGAAGAAATCAAGTGAGCCCCCACCTCCTCCCATCAAGAGAAACATAAAGAAGAAATCAAGAGAGCCCCTACATCCACCCCCCACCAAAAGAACTATGAAGAAGAAATCAAGTGAGCCCCCACCTCCCCCCATCAAGAGAAACATAAAGAAGAAATCAAGTGAGCCCCCACCTCCCCCCCCCCCATCAAGATAAATATGAAGAAGAAATCAAGTGAGCCCCCACCTCCCCCCCATCAAGATAAATAAAAAGAAAAACAAATCAAGTGAACCCCACCTCCTCACCCCCATCAAGAGAAATATGAAGAAGAAATCAAGTGAGCCCCCCATTAAGAGAAATATGAAGAAGAAATTAAGTGAGCCTCCATCCCCCCATCAAGAGAAATATGGAGAAGAAATCAAGTAAGCCCCGACCCCCCCCCCCCCATCAAGAAAAATATAAAGAAGAAATCTAGTGAGCCTCCACCCCTCCCCCCCCCCCCCCCCCCCCCCATCAAGAGAAATATAAAGAAGAAATCAAGTCAGCCTCCATCCCCCCATCAAGAGAAATATGGAGAAGAAATCAAGTAAGCCCACCCCCCATCAAGAAAAACATGAAGATGAAATCAAGTGACCCCACCCCCCCACCCCCCCCCCCCCTCCCCCCCAATATATTGCATGATGAAGTAACAAAGAACTGTGGCTTTTATTTTAAAATGTGAAATATTAAAGGGATAATTGAGTAATGGTCAAACTTAACTTAACCAAAACCTGCACCATTACGGTACACAATAATAGTTATAACTTCACCATGCTCGAAAAGTATACACAATTACAAACGACTAAGTAAAGCCCCTGTTATCATTCAAAAAGACCCGTTACAACACAAGAGGGCGCTCTCTAAAAGATAATTGGTTTTAGACATTTTTTAATACAAAATTGTGCATTTAATGTTTTGTTAAAATAATGATTCAATATAGATATCATCAACAACTTTTTAAAAACCTATTCAGATTTTGTTCAAAGTAGTCTTTAAGCATTTTTAAAAGATTTTCTATAAAGTCAAAATATCCCCTGGTGAAGAATTTTTGAATAAATATATGTTTATGGATATTTCAGCCGTTTTTGAACCGAATTTGTTCAAATAAAGTTTTTTCTGTCATTAAAATTGTATGTTCTTTCAAATTCGACAGTCAGTTTTTTCATTATCTCACCAAAAATATATTTTGTGAAGTGCCCCCCCCTATACCAACACTCAACTATTCCTTTAAGTCAATTATTTTTGTTCAAAAAGGGGTTAGATCAAAATATAAAAATTGATAGAAAATTATCCCTGACACCTACATTTTTCTTTAGCGTGGCTAGTCATTCCTATGGCAAATGAAGGTGGTTTCTTGTGGGAGAATTATCATTATCTTACAACTCTGTATAACTGAGATATTTACAAATCATAACTTTTCCCAGAACTTAGTTTTGTGGATCTAACGCCTTTTGGAAAGGAACTCTTCATTTGATTAAAACAATTGGAAGATAGTGCGATAATAAAAAAAAACATATTACATGCACAGTATGTGATGTCAACACATCATGATATTATTTGAATTAGCTACCAGGCATAATGTTTATCTGTTGGACTTTATTGTACTGTTATCTGAAATTGCTTTAATTCCAAGTTTCATGAGTCGTGTCTCTATTTAGGGGCGGATCTAGCTTTTTGCTATGGGGGGGGGGGGGGGTGGTTTGACCCAATGACAATCGTCCACGAGCCGCGAAGCGGCTAATTTTTTTTACTATTTTGAACCCCTGTAGGTGATTTTTGTTCACTTTTTGTTCACTTTTGTCCATGAGCCGCGAAGCGGCGAATTTTTTTTTCTCACTTTTTTCACTGATACATTTTCACTTGGCAGCCCAAGGGGGGGGGGGGGGGGGTTAAACCCTCTAAACCCCCCTCCCCCCGTAGATCCGCCACTGCTATTGTTAATTACCATGTCCAGAGTTATGTGGCTCAAGGTGTCTGGCATTTGAGCTATTTGTGTGTGATGTGTTAGAACTAAAGCACCATGCAATTTGAGCAAGGCTGGCTCAAGTTGTATGGTGTATGAGTTATTTGTGTGTGCGTGTGTTAGAACTAAAACACCATGTAATTTGAGCAAGGCTGTCTCAAGTTGTATGGTGTATGAGTTTATTGTGTGTTGTGTGTATGTTAGAAC
Organism: Echinarachnius parma; assembly: GCA_037951105.1. Classification (NCBI taxonomy): domain Eukaryota; kingdom Metazoa; phylum Echinodermata; class Echinoidea; order Clypeasteroida; family Echinarachniidae; genus Echinarachnius; species Echinarachnius parma. The sequence goes on from JBAMJV010008132.1 coordinate 65,953, forward strand.
TAAAACTGTATAAACATCATGCAATTTGAGGAAGGCTGGCTCAAGTTGTATGGCGTATGAGTTCTTTGTGTGTGCTGTGTGTGTGTGTGTGTGTGTGTTAGAACTAAAACACCATGCAATTTGAGCAAGGCTGGCTCAAGTTGTTTGGTGTATGAGTTCGTTGTGTGTGTGTTAGAACTAAAACAGTAAAAACACCATGCAATTTGAGCAAGGCTGTCTCAAGTTGTATGGTGTATGAGTTCGCTGTGTGTTGTGTGTGTGTTAGAACTAAAGCACCATGCAATTTGAGCAAGGCTGGCTCAAATTGTATGGTGATTGGGTTCGTTGTGTGTGTGTTAGAAATAAAACAGTAACAACACCATGCAATTTGAGCAAGGCTGGCTCAAGTTGTATGGTGTATGAGTTCGCTGTGTGTTGTATGAGTGTTAGAACTAAAACACCATGCAATTTGAGCCAGCCTCCATGCAATTTAAGCGAGGCTGGCTCAAGTTGTATGGTGTATGAGTTCGCTGTGTGTTGTATGTGTGTTATAACTAAAACACCATGTAATTTGAGCAAGGGTGGCTCAAGTTGTATGGTGTATGCAGGGGCGTAGACAGCGGGGGGGGGGGGGATGAGGGGGATGCATCCCCCTCACCTCACAAGGTGGGGGGGGGATGACATGTACAATCATCCCCCCCCCCCCAGGTTTTAGGGAAGGATATTTTTGTTCTGTATGTATCTGTATACGAGTGGGAAAGAAAACATTAGTTGTATGAGCTAAGGTGGGGGGGGGGGGGTGGGAAGGGGTTTCCCCCCTCCCATGGTAGGGAGCTCAGTTGCAAATTTGGACTCGAAATAATGCAATCTGGTGCATACCTTCGAAGGAAATTTGATAATACTTAAAGATATCATCACCATCTCCCCTACACACACCAGAAATACACTTACATCGTCCGTCTGCCGTCCGTACATGTCTATAGATACTTGGGGGAGGGGGTGTGCCCCCTCCCACGTGGAGACATTTCGGAAATTGGTGTTTAAAATATCACTGTGTAAGTATGGTCATAATTGTTGGAGTTATATATTATTAGTATTATTATTATGCATTTTGTAAGATTTGTAGAAGATTTAACTTCTAAAAAAGTGGGGATTGTTTGTCTTGTACAGGCCACCCCCGAATCAAAAAGTGGGGGATATATCCCCCCCCCCGGGGAGGGGGGGGGTAATCAGATAATTGTCGGACGGCGTGTGCGGCTGAGACCTCCGAACAGGCGAGCCGGAAGTAGTTTTGGATTGGGGGGGGGGGGGGCAAAACCCAAAGGGGGCAAAACCCCAAGGGGGTTCACAATTTTTGTGTGTAGGGGCTCATATGCCCAACCACACTCTGGATTGCCAACTTTGAGCTAGATGTGAGAGTGAGAAATTGCGTGGGAGCGAAGCGTTTTTGGACTTGAGATTGTGCAATCTGGTGCATACCTAGATAAGGAAATTCGGCTGTATTTGGGAAAGCGTGATATGATTCGATCGACCAGAAAGTTTTAATATATTTTTCACGTAGAAAACAAATAATTGACACACTAATAAATATGTACCCCAAAACACACACATAAAAACTTAATCCATAATTATGCAACATTATGTATGTTTGTTTCGTATGACATATATGCACATTTATATATTCAAGTCTAGGTTTCTCAGCCAGGTCAGAGTAGCATCTGTTGTCTGATGAATCCCCTCAAAACTATCAGGGAAACATCGGAGAGGGCAGTCGTTTACCACATGCTTCACTGTCTGGTCTGGGTTCCCGCAGTCACATGCAGGGCTGTCTTTCATTTTCCATCGATGGAGATGATGTGCTGACCTTGCATGGAGTGTTCTTATCCTGTTCAGAGTCACCCATTGCTTTCTGGGGAGGTTGAACCCTGCTGGCTCTGACGTAGGGTCCTGTACAAGGTCATGGTTAGGGAAGTCGGACTCTGCCCAGGTTTTGCGCCATTCTCCTTTCAGGTCAAACTCTTCTAGAGACTTTGCAGAAGTCCAAAAGGGTGTCCGTGATTGGAGGCGCATTTTGGGTAGGTTTCCTAGGTCTTTGTGGATAGGTAGGTCTGGGTTGGTGGAGGTGCGGTGTAGTTCCTTGCGCATTATCTCCTGTCTGCGTACACCAGGGGGAGCGATGTGGGAGAGAGCAGGTAGCCATTGAAGAGGTGTTGACTTAAGGGTGCCAGTAATTATTCTCATAGCCGAGTTCAAGATTACATCTACCTTCTTGGAATGGCAGCTCTCTGTCCACACTGGTTAGCAGTACTCTGCAACAGAGTAGACTAGAGCTATGCAGGCTGTTCGGAGGGTTTGTGTGCCTGAACCCCAGCTATTTCCTGCAAGCTTCCGGATAATGTTGACTCTGGTCTTCAGTTTTCCAGAAACCCTCTTGAGATGTTCACGATAGGTGAGGCTGCGGTCCAGGGTAACTCCAAGGTATTTGGGGAACTATTCATGCTTGACCGTTTTGCCACAGAAGGTATGAACAACACACAGCCAATAATGAGTCCAGAGGGTGCGAAGCGCCTGAGGACTGGGGCAGGGAGGGAGGGAGGGGGAGGGTTTGGGAGGGGGTATCCCCCTCCCACGGTAAGAAAGATTTTGCATTTATGGACTTGAAATTGGGCAATCTGGTTCATACCTAGATAGGAAATGTATCTGGGAAAGCGTGTTATAATTTGATATATTTTTCACGAAGAAAATAAATAATTGACGCACTAATAATATATGCACCCAAACTCACACATAAATATTGTATTTAGTGTCCTCAACAGTTCCAGCATAAACCATATGGCGCATGTATGATCTAACAACATGGCCTACATCCAATAATGAATCCCGAGGGAGCAAAGCGACCGAGGGCTTGGGCAGAGCCAGGGGGGAGGGTTTGGGAGGGGGTATCCCCCTCCCACGGGGAAGATTTTGCATTTATGTACTTGAAATGGCGCAATTTGGTGCACTTCATGCCATACCTGTGAAGGAAATTTAGAAAATCTCATCAAAATGTTTACAACAAACTGAGATAATCTGTTCGCACGCGAAGCGCGCAGCGAAATTTAAAAATGGGTGTATAAACTAGTTTTTGAACGTTAGCTAATACATTTGATTTTGTCTTTCTCACTCTTTTTTCATATAGTGGAACTGTTGTTTCTGGCGTATTTTCGTATGGTTAGGTGGATCTGTAAATGATGCGCTTGATGTACATTAGAAGGATCGTTTTCAAGATAGGAGCAAAAGGTTCCCAACATTATCTTACCCTTGCTTTGATGGATCTCTATTTGGGGTGCCCTTTTACTTCAAAATGTTCTGACAAGCCATGCAAAAGAAAAAAAATCATCAGAATTGTTTTGTTCATTTGCTGATCCTCCCCCCCCCCCCCCCCGCCCCCCTCCCACACGTACCCTCCCCCCGCTCAGTCACTTCACTCCCTCAGGCTTGGTCGCTTCGCTCCTTGCAATAGGGTCTTTTCGCTAGTGTGGACGAGAACGAGTTTCCTGTTCTAAAACGACCGTTTCAGGGTGGCCCAGAAATAACGGAACGAGGTATTTGCCATTGTGATAATATATTCACTGGATAGATAATCTTTTTGAAATAAATTCGTTATTCCGAACACCCAAACAAAAACATTACTGTTGTTGATATCAAAGTTCTTTTTAAAAGATTATCTATCCAGTGAACCTAGTCTGTATGTTTCTTTATAATGGAAAGTACCCCGTTCCATTATTTCTGGGCCACCCTGTATAAGCAAATAATATGCGTATGACGTAATACTCCACGTTGACACTGTTTAACAATAGTAACTAGGTCCGGTAAGCTCCGGCATACTTATCTTGCCGGACCTAGTTACTATTGTTAAGCTTGCCAACGGGGAGTCTATACGTCATACGCATATTATTTGCATACATCACAGAAGCGGTCTATTGGATGTATAGTCAACCCGTGCTGTTCACTACCTGTTCGCTGCCTTTGAACCATTTTCGTTTTTAGTTAACGCGCGTTCACAATGACGTCGTTCCCTTCCACACACAATCATGACAAACACTCACACACACACCTTACACACTCAAACATACACATGCGCAAACACACGACCACTGAATTATTCAAACTCCAATACAGACACACACACATACCTACATACATACACAAACGCACGCACGCACTCGCACTCAAACAAACACAAACACACACACATACACGCACAAACGCGCACACACATACACAAAGCCACAAACGCACACATTCAAACACACACGCATACACCAGTTACATAATCCACCACACATACACATACACACGTATAAAACACACACACACATATACATGTTGATACTTCTCTGATTACGTAATTCTGAAGACGGTGCACTGGATTATTTCGAACCTGAAATCGGGCATGAACTAGTGCTCAGATTGGCCAGACGACG